>JASJET010000260.1:37500-287500 GCA_034092305.1 Diaprepes abbreviatus | reverse complement strand
GCAGTGGCTGAACACCACTCAAGTCACATTTTTAATGTAAAAGAATCTTAGGTGCTAGCATCAGTGCCTGGTTTCTATAAACGTCAAATGAGAGAATCAATCGAAATTTGTAAATATCCAAATAATATTAATAGAGATGCAGGTTATAGTCTACATCACACGTGGAAATCGATTGTAATGCTGGATCACGGTTCGCTGAGCATCAGTCAGATATAAATACCGGGCTGTTGCTCCTCCATAGTCATTCACTATTCTAATCTCGTGGAGTAAAGATCCCTTAAGATGCCTCGTACAATCGTAAGAGAAACGTCGGATAATAATTCCAATTTGACACGGTCTAAACCCAAGAACCATGATTTTCAAATAGATATATTTTTTAACTATCCCTGTAGTTTGACCTTTCAAGAATCCATTTCACTTTTAAAAAGTCTATAGAAGCATTCTCTTTTGAGCAAAACTGTTTAAAGTTTTGGTGTTTTAATAAACAATTAACATTACTCATAAAATATTCAAGCGATATGGCTGAAGTTTCGCACACTTATAAAGACTCACAATGGCCTCACCATCACGGTGTTATACCTCACTTTCCGCCATTATAAACATTTATAAAATAGTGATATATATATATATATATATATATATATATTATATATATATATATATATATATGTCGATAAATTGTTTATGGACTTTGACGTATAAAACATGAAATTAAAAGTCTATTCAATACCTACAACTTTCACCATTACTTCTTTTCTCTAAAATGTCAATGGAAAATTCTATGGACAGAAAATAGAATTTTCTGACGTTGGTCGTAGTTTGTAAAAAAAGGAACTGATCTGACAGTTGCCTCTTTACGTATTTATCATTTACTGCCCCCCCCCCCCCCATGATTTAAAACCTTCAGATATCTGTAATAAATTTTTTCGCCTTTTTTTAGACAAACTGGAGTATAGCTTACAAGTGAACTTTTTAAAATAATCAGAGCGAGTGTGCGGATGTTCATTATTAATTCATATTCGGAATTAAAATATTTTTAATCTTGTAAAAAAAATTAGCATTTAGAGCTGATTTAATTGGAGATTCGAGCGGCGTCCTATTAACAAATATAATTTCAAAAGATTTATTCAACCCACTACTAAAATCTTATAAAATTATGGAACCTACTTAAAATCATAACCGTATAATCATATTATTAAAGTCACTTTATTTATTGTAGGAGTATAATTTGATAAATACATGTGCGGTCTTGTTATCAGTCGTCATCAACTAAAATAACTTTCAAACTATAAAATAATGTGCACTTACGAAAGAAATCCCGCAAAAACTAACACTTTTTCTTGGCCGTGAACTACGATCGCCCATCGAAAACAACTAAATTACGAATTTTAAAATTAAAATCAAAATATATATATTTTTAATCATTTGGGTTAAACCACTTTATCACAAACGAATGTGTAAACTTAAGGAGAATTATAAATTATCTAAATTAGTATGTATACAAGACTCGGAAAAAGTCCATTTTAATATTCTACTACTTGTAATGATAGGAAATTTATAGGTGATATAATTTATTTGCTTTAATTCATCACATCAATGCATGTGATTTAATTTTAATGGCAATTTTCTCAAAACAGAATTTTTTTATACAGTGATCGCAATTTCTTAAAAAATATCTCGTTCTAATTTTGTATACCTCTTTTTAATATATATATATATATATATATATATATATATATATATATATATATATATTTTTTTTTTTTTTAACGAACTTTATAGCGTTATAAGTTTCATAGTACTAGTATGTGTTTGTAGTTTGTACGGTACGTTATAAGTTTCATAGTACTAGTATGTGTTTGTAGTTTGTACGGTTCTAGGAGTTTATGATTTATTTATTTAATTTTACCTTTATTAATTTCCCCAGGAGACGTTTATGAAAAAAGGTATGGAACTTTTTAGAGAATTCTATTTCCTTATTTTTAACATGGAACGTCTATGATAGAACTAGAAATCGCCGGATTATCTCTCTTTCTTAGTTTGATTACACCATGTAGTATGGAAATCCTTCTAGAGAATTAGGGAATCTTCCGGTATCGACTAAAAGGGTATATAAAGGGTCCAGATCGACTTTCGTAGTCAGTTTAGTTTGAGAGTTCGTCGAAGCAATTTGACATTGTTTGACAAGTGTCAAAAGTAACGTTGACAATAAAAATATTTTGAAATATTAGTGTGTTCAATAATACAGTGTGTGTTCGAAGATCGGCCGTCCGGAACAATTTAGTGTCAGATTTGCGTTCAAATCCAGAAGAGGTTAGTTCAGGTTAGAAAATTAGAAAGAAAGTGAACTGAAATTGTATGCCAGTGGAAACTAGGACACAAAAAGAAGAAATGGAAGAACTTCAAAGTAGTTTAAATCAAATGTTGATGATGATACAGGACATAAAGACGCTGGTCAACTGGTTGAAATATTTTCTGATCTGGAAGAGTACGATTAGGATATCTGTCGTGATATAACCTCCTGGCTTCCAAAGCATTGCAATTTGCAAGACCATACATCAGATGCATATGTGCATACTCAAAAAAAAAACCTGTATTCCATATTTCGAATTATCTCACAATTAATTTTACCACGAAATCCAAAAATCAGTAAATTAATATCCAAGTAATGAATCAATAAAAAGACAATTTTTCGAAAACGGTTAGGTTAGCGACATGAATGAAGAGTACTTAATTTTTAGTTAATAGTTAAAGGTATGTAAAAAACGTTGTCCAAAGTTCCTATCAGACAGGGCGAAAAAAAATGGGGTCATGAGTGTCACAGATAGTCGGTGCTGCTGCTATGAGTAATTCACAATACTTCCTTGAATAGAAATTTGAAGGGTCTTACCCGGTATACATCATATTAGAAAAAGATAAAATATACCTGGTGGTTCAATAATTATGTGTAAAAAACTTGATTCCATTCCAGCTCCGTATCTCAGAAGAGGAGGCCTATGCGAAAAAGTTTAAATGAACTTGTTGTATTCCTTTCACGTGTATTTTTTTTCATATCCGAGAGACTTTCCATATCTTCCTGGACACCCTGTATACATATAAATAAACTGAAGTATCTGTCTATCTGTCTGGGCTAACTTTCGAAACGGCTGAACCGATTTCGATGAAACTTTAAAGACATGACGATGATGTTGTCAGGAAGGATATAGGTTGTTTTTTCTGTTTGTCTATCTGTCTGTCTGTACGGACCGCTTTTTTTCTGCCTGTCTGTCTGTCTACACAGGCTAATCTTTGGAACGGCTGAATCAATTTCTAAGAAACTTTACAGGCAAGAACAGGAGGTTGTCAGGAGTAATATAGGCTGCTTTTAAAAAATAATAAAGAACTATCATAGATCAACAAATTCTTATTTCCCAAGTTCCACGCGGACAAAGTCGCGGATAAAAGCTAATTATTAATAATAACCGAACAATTTTTTTCTCGAATGAGAAACTATTAACTTCCCACCACTGCTATTTTGCCCGAACTCAAAAAATATTTTTCTTCCTTTTTATATTTAGTACCATACCTAGAGATGGAAAAAAACTTTAAACACGAAAGCTGTAGATTTTTTCCATATTATCTTTTAGATTCGTTTAAAAAACAGTGACGTACCGAGAAGTTGAGAAACAAAAGAAATTTTAATTTTTTAAATGAAAGATCTTGTATATTCTCTGTTAGAATAAAAGTTCTTTCCTCCTGATTTCAAAAATGTATAATAAGTTAGTGTTCGGACTAGTCGTTATTTAAATATTTAAATCTGAATTATTAATAAACTGATATAAAAAAATGAGGTGGCCTGAAAAACAAATGCTTTATTTTAATTTGCAATGTGACGTATTAATATGGTTTTGAATAATTATTATATTAACTAATATACGTTTTTAAGCTGACAAAGAAAACATTTAAAGATGGGTCGTTCAGAAGAAGAAAAACATCAGATAATTTGTTTTGAAAATAATTATAATAACAGGAATAATAGTAATAAGATCAACAGGTGGATATTTTGAGTATAATAAAATATTGGGCACCCAATACTAGTCACAAAAAGAAAAATTGCGGAAATCTCTTAATATTTCAAAATATTTTCTCTTATTTTATGATTAAGAGACTTTAAATAAAATCTCTGTGATCTTGATCAAACAAATCTAAAAGATAATATGGAAGAAATCCAACAATTTTCGTATTCCAATTTTTTTTCCATCTCTTACAACAAAGCCTCTAGGTATGGCCCTTAATACAAAAAAAATCTTCAGTTGGAAGGTACCAGAATCTTTTGCACAATATATAGTTTAGAAATTTTCATTGTACTCTTTCGAGTAACTTTATTCACACTTCATACTGAGGTGTTCACACAATGCCCCCATACTCCAGTCCAGGCCATTTTAAGGTAGTCAAATAAATTCAAACACATCTCAACACTAAAATGCTTAGTTGATCTGATCTGTGTGCCAACTATTCTTGTTGATATATAGCCAATAAGATTCTGACAATCATCCAAGCGAATTCCCAAGTCACTATGAATATTAACTGTCTGTACATTGAATTAAATAACCTCTACTTAAAAGAGTTATTTTTTAGTGAGAAAATCATGGAAATACATTTATCACCATTGAAATAAAATCCATTTTGAGTACATGAATCACATATACCAGAGTCACCACTTGTCAAGATCTCCAAAAACAATTTAAAATCATCTGCGTATAGTAAGATCGGCGAAAACAGATCCTTACAGAAGCGCCATTCTTATGGGGTTGTTTGGGTTCTGATCGGCACTCGTAGTTTTGATGCTATATCTCTCTCACGCTGCTCCCACCACAAGTATCTCTCTTTCACAGTTCCTCCCCATCACAAGTTTCCCTTCCAGATGATCAAGTGAAAGAAATCTTACTACCTTATTCTAGTGTATTCATATTCGTGGCTGAAAGGTCAGCCGCTTTAGCTAACATTTTGCCGTTGTGCCAGGTGTCCAGGAATAGATTTCCCTTTTAAAAGGCTAATACAAAACAGGCTTAAAGTTTTAAAACTAATTTAATAATGCAAAAACACACACAACATACACAGATTTTATGTTTAAAAATGAGATTAACGAGGTGTCTTCCATTTCGGTCCAAACACTCCTGCAATGCCGTTTTCATGTGTTTTAAAACTGATGAACACATCTCAGGTGGAATTGCATTAATTTCTTCCCGTTATTTTATGTTCTGAGTATTGCAAAGTCATAGGTCTATTAACATAAACTTTACTATTGAGGTATCGCCAC
This sequence comes from Diaprepes abbreviatus, assembly GCA_034092305.1. Taxonomy (NCBI): domain Eukaryota; kingdom Metazoa; phylum Arthropoda; class Insecta; order Coleoptera; family Curculionidae; genus Diaprepes; species Diaprepes abbreviatus. The sequence continues at coordinate 282,201 of JASJET010000260.1, read as the reverse complement.
AAAAAAAAAATCCAATGGCGTGAGATCGGGAGACCTAGCTAGCCAGTTCAGGTCTCCAAAGGAAGAGATGACCTTTTCCGGGAATAATTCTCGAACAACTTCCATAGACGCTCGGGCTGTATGTGTGGTGGCCCCATCTGAAACAATGTCTCCTGATCAAATCCAGCAAATGCTTGCAGCTGGGGTACCAAAAACTCCCGAAGCATCGCAGAATAACGATCACTATTTATAGTCTGGACTACGCCACGTCGGTTCTCAAAAAAGTACGGACCGATAATTTCTGAAGCCAACATCGCATACCACACAGTTACTTTTAGGCTATGTAACGGCCTTTAGTGTGTTTGCTATGGATTCTTTGGTGCCCAGTAGCAACAATTTTGCCTATTAACTGCGTCTGAAAGGTGAAAGTACGCCTCGTCACAATATTGTTAATTCGGTCGTTTGCAAAAAAATGGTCTATCAATGTTTCGGCGAAAGAACGACAGTTTCTAAAGTTATTTGGGTTTGATTCTTGCACTATTTGGATTTTGTATAGATGAAACCTCAAATCTCTTTTAAAATTGTGTGGAAAGATGATATGTGCATTCCCACCACTTGGGATGTTTTACGAACAGATCCACTTGGATTTCGAGTTATCACGGCACGCACAGCCTCAACATTCTCAGGAGCAGTTATAGTCCTTGGACGACCACTGGATTTCAAATTTACAGGTGACGATGTTTCTCTAAACCTCCGTACCTACGATTTGATCAAATTTTTATTTGGTGCATCCTCGCCTTGCAATTATGTACGAGCCGTTGCTCTTGAATTATGCCTGGTTGCTCTTGAATTATGCCTCAATAATGAACGCACGATGCACACCTGACCAACGCTCCATTTTTACTAAATAATCCGCATCGATGCACTATCGAACGACGCTAATCCGACCCCGCTACGTTACACTGTTGCCAAGTTATTCAAGTTTAAAAAGGGAAATTCATTCCTAGACATCTAGTATATGGCATAGGTTCGAATCCCGTCTCATGCATTATTTTTTTATATAGGAAATATTTGTTGCATATGTATAACAAATATTTCCGCAAGAACAGAATTATTATTTTTAGTTGAACCATTTCAGTCCAGAAATTAAAAAAAAATTCTTCTAACATAATTTTATTATTATGATGATAAAATATCTAGTGCAAATTTGTTTGTTCGAAAAAAAATCATATTTATTTTAAAAACATATTTTTATGAAAATATTAAAAATAAGTTCTATGTGTATCGAGATTCGAACCTCCACCACATAAAGTGTAAAATATAATTTCCCAACACTTCTAACCTCTCGACCACGAGAATATTTAATATAAATAATTCATTTCTGATCTGTGTAAAGGGGCCATCTGCTTTGTGGGTATCAGAACTAATTTTTGAAAACAAGTGACTGGCGACACTTTCTAACCAAGAACGGCGCTTCTATAAGGAATCTATATTTATTGGTAATACAATTATAAATAATAGGCCATAGGAGCCCTAGGCGTACTTTTAAAAGGCTTAATCTCAATCGACTTTCCCTATCACACAAATGGGAGAATACCAAGATGACAAAATTCTCTCTTAAGTTCATTGATTTAAAAAATTGGACTACAAACACTGTGCTTTATTTATCGAAAACCTTCACCATATCAGCCGATATACTACTAAATATAATATATTAATATAAACAAAAATACCGTAAATGATCCTTTTATACTTTATATATAAAATATGACATAACCCTTTAAATAATAAAACTACGAGCCATTACTGATTTTTAAGCGTTTTATATACAAATAACTTACAATGCTAGTTATCACATTACTACACTTTAGCAAATAGTTCTTCTTCTTGCAGCACGCCACTTCATAACAATGTTCTTTTTTGTTCAATTCAAAAAATACCATTTTATCTAACGAGTACATAAAAATATTAGGTAATTCTTTGTTTTATTATAAAACAATTATTTTCCTAACAAGTGCAGAAAGTTGTATTTTTTCGAACGCACCTGCACTCATGAGCAGATAAACAAAGTGTAAGGTGGACAGGTGTACAGAATACATTTTTTTAAACGAACGTGTGGAAAAACTTACAAAGGACTCAAAATATTTATTATTTAACCAAAACAAAGCACAGTTTTTAATCAAATTCTAAAAGATTTTTTTACGTAACATATGTTGATAGATTACTAGGGAACGGAGGCATCGATTTGAATGAAATTTTCTGCATTATATTCAGGAAGTTACTGTGGTAGTCCCATATTATTACGGCCGAAATTGGTTAGATAAAATTCAAGATGGTGCTGATAATATGGCGGACAAAAGATAATTTTGTCTAAAATTGGCAGGATCCTATATAACGAATTTAAAATTATTTTAAAAAAATTCAATATGGCGGATTAAACATCTTACATCTCTGAATTTTGTCCAAAATGGGTATAGGGAGGTTTTTGAACCTGTAAGTTTCTAATTTCAAAATATTTTTTAAAAATTCAATAGGGCGGATCCAATATAGTTGACCTAAAATTTAACATATTTCGATTTTGTTCAAAACTGGTACTGGGGGTTTCTGAGAGTGTAAATACTGAATTTAAAATTGTTTTTAAAAAAAATCAATATGGCAGATGTAATATGCTGGTCTAAAAATTTTGTATTTCTGGATTATGTCCAAAAATAGCAATGAGGGGTTTTGGAGGGTATATATATATATATATATATATATATATATATATATATATATATATATATATATATATATTAAAGTTTAATTAAAAGTTAAAATTATTTTTTTGAAATTCAATATGGATGATAGGATGGGTTGAAAATTTTACCTTATTCACATTTTTTCAAAATTGGTTTTAGGGGGTTTTCGGGATCGAACCACGAATCGAAAATTAAATTTTTATAATTTAATATGGTTGATGCAATATGGGGGCAAAAATTTTACATTTTTCCGATTTTGTCCAAGTAGATATTGAGGGTTCTTGGGGCGTACAATACGGGTTTTAAATTAATTTTTTCAAACGCAATATGCAGGGTAAAAAATGTCGGATGAAAAAATCTACATGTCTTAAGTTCTTCCAATATCTGTATTGGAATAGCGGATTAACTATAGTAGACTAAATATTGGTTTGGTACAATTTCACTCAAAACTGGTATTTGGAGAATTCTCAGAATCAAAGAATTTTTCGTTGTTCAGTTTAGTGTGGTATACAACTATGGATCAAATGGGTACTTTTTGCGATTTTAGAAACTTAATTCGATTCAAAACTAAAAATCGAAAAATAAAATTTTAAAAAAAATTTAACCGACTTCTAAAAATGCGTTAAAAAGTGAAAAATAATATAAAATTTTAAATGAAATTGAAATTTTTAAAATCGGCGCCAAATTAATCCTAAATGAAACAACAAACGAACTCGAGATACATACAAGCTACGGTAAGTAAATAAAGTATTTTTCAAACTTTTTATGTAAATTAAGTCATCGTAAAATTAGCCTATTTCATGGACCTCGTATTTCAAAGTAAAATATACGCTAATTGGAAGTTTATGATAAAGACTAGCTCCAAGAAAAATTTCATGAAGAGAATCGGTTTCAATTTTGAGAAATTAATTAATTATCAGAGTTGCATAATGTGTTTCCGTTGAATAAAAGTTTTGGCATTAAAAATCTAATATCTCGTTAATGAAAGAAGATAAATAAGTTTATATTACCTCACTTTAAGGCTTAGGTTTTTCTTTTTTTTATTCCAGGGTCCGTCCTAAAGCCGGATGCACTGCGGCCAGAGTAGGCCTATTGTGCTCACCCTAGATATTACAGCCACTCTGTTAACCTAGCCCCCTGGCTCAATCTGTACAGTCCTGCTAAGGAGTGAGTGAGTATTTCTCCCGGTTCCAGACTGACCCGAATGTTTGTTGTCTAAATCTCTCCAGTGACTTACAGTCACATATGATATGCTTCACCGTTTCCTCGGCTTGTCTACATAGTCTGCAGCAGAGGTTTCCGTTATATAGATTCATTCTATTCAGATGTACTTTGACGGCCATGTATCCCGTCATTATACCCGTAATAGTCCTTCATTGGTTCCTACTCATTTGGAGTAATTTCCTTGCCAGTTTCGGGTCAGGATTCCCAATAAATAGCTTGCTGTGGTTTAAACCCTGTCTGGTCATCCGGTGGTTTTCATGTTCTCTTTTGATCCATTTTTTGACTGCTTCTCGGGCCGCGCACCGCGGCACCCCAAAGGCCAGTTCTGGACCTATGTATTGAGATGCTGACCCTGCTCCAACTAGCTCGTCAGCTTTTCCATTTCCATGTATGCCTTCGTGTCCTGGTACCCACTTTAACATAACTCTGTTGTCTTTTACCAGAATTTCCAGCTCACTCTGACATTCCCAAATCAGCATCGATGATACCTTTTGGCCCTTGAGGGCTTTTAGGTCTGCCTGGCTGTCACAGTAAATGAGGATTTGCTTCCCTTTGTAAGCTCTCCTGTTTATCTCGTCTGCGCACCGTAAGATTGCGTATATTTCTGCCTGGAATACTGTTGGGTATTTCCCAAGGGGAAGGGTTAATTCCTTCCTCGGTTGTAGCCCATATATCCCAGCTCCAGTACCCTCACTAGTTTTTGAACCGTCAGTGTACCAGATACTTGCACCCGAGAATGTTTCCGGTTTTTCTCTTTTACTTGCCATTCGATCCTCTATTGCGACTTTAAACGGTATATTATAACGGTAGCTCGAGTTCATATGGTCGGTGTCCATTTCCAACTCAGGGCTCCTGATTTTTTTACATATGTTTTTGTGTCCTGACAACGTCCTTTGTGATTTTACTGTTGAGTGATTTAGTCGGTGGAGTCCCATTCTCCCCTCTGCCTGAATCACTATGTGTAGCGGAAACAGATCCAGAATACAGTCCATTGCCGAAGTGGGGGTTGATTTCATGGCCCCAGTAATACACAAACAGGCGACCCTTTGTATTCTACTCAGCTTTGTCATGGTTGTTCTCTGCATTACCTTGGGCTACCAGGCCAAGGCTGCGTAAGTGATGGCTGGTCTCACAACACTGGTGTATAACCAATGTACCATTTTTGGTGAGAGACCCCATATTTTCCCACATAATCTTCTAACAGTCATAAGAGTTGTTTCCGATTTTCTGGTTATGGTTTCCACTTGCTTGTTCCAGGTCAGCCTGGAGTCTAAAATCACCCCCAAATATTTTACTTCCCTGGAAAGTGGTATTAAGGCTTAGGTTACGTAAAATAACAAAAAACATCAGTGATATAAAAAAATTGTTAAATTCACCCCTTAGACAAGGTAAAACTACCCCCATGCAAGAAAAATGGAAATAAATTATAAAATATCAGTAAAAAATTGTGTTCATGAGTCATAATTTAAGCTGATTATTAAATAGCAATTGTCATATATTTACGGTTCGTTTTTATTGCTATACATCTTTCCATGGGGGTAAAAACAACCCCGAACAGACAAAATGTCAAAAAATAAAAATTTTTAAAAATGATATTCAGTAAACACATACACCCCATAGAGAGGATATATCTCTGTGACGAATCTGAACTTTCAATCGATTAATATCATCGAAAATGGATATTCGCCAGTGATCAATTTTGCTTGCGAAGTTGGTAAAAAACGAGTTCAAAAATTATGAACGTTTAGAGCACTTCAGGTAAACAAATGTGAACTAATCTTTAAAGCGAATTAAAAGGGTGGGGACGACATGGAGTAATTTATTTTGATGATTTGAGATCAGAATTTTATTTTTTTTTATTTCCCACCCCATAGTTTAGATTGAACGTTTTTTTCTTCAGTTATTTATTCCGATGACACTTGACCGCAAAAAAAGTTTGGTCGTGATTTACTAACAGGAACCCATTCTTAACGCAAAAAATAGGGATAAGATTAAAAGATTATTTTTTATTTCCGACCCTGTGATTTTGACTAAGAGTTTTTTTTTAATTATTTATTTCGATAATGCTTGATTGTATAAAAGGTCTGGCAGCGATTTACTAACACGAACCCATCCTTAGCGGAAAAAATAGGGGCCAGATTATAATTTTATTTTCTGTTTCCGACCCTGTAGATTAGACTGGAAGTTTTTTTCTTCAATTATTTATTTCAATGGCACTTGTACGCAAAAAAAAGTTTGGCCATGATTTAGTATTGGGAACCACCCTTAGCGCAAAAAAAATAGTCATGAGATTGGAATTTTTTTTTATTTCCGACCTTGTGAGTTTGAGAGTTTATTTTTAATTATTTACTTCGATGATACTTAATTGTGAAAAAGGTTTGGCTACAATTTACTAACAGGAACCCATCCTTTGCGGAAAAAAGGGGTGTGAATAGAATTTAATTTTTTAATTTAAGAAAAAAAACAAAGTCGAAAATAAAAAATAAAATTCTAATCTTACCTCTATTTTTTCCGCTAAGGGTGGTTTTTGTTAGTAAATCGCGAAAAAACTTTTTTTTTACGATCAAATATCATCGAAAAAGGTAATGTAAGAAAAAATAAAATTCTAATCTCAACCTTATTTTTTTCCGCTAAGGGTGGGTTTTTGTTTGTAAATCGCGGCCAAAATCAACAAAATATATAATTTAAGAAAAAATAACGTTTAATCTAACCTACAGGGTCGGAAATAAAAAATAAAATTCTAATCTCACCCCTATTTTTTTAGGCTAAGGGTGGGTTTCTGTTGGTAAATCATAGCCAAACTTTTTTTTCGGCCAAGTGTCATCGAAATAAATAATTTAAGCCAAAAAAAAACGTTCAATTTAACCTACAGGGTCTGAAATAAAAAATAAAATTCGAATTTCACCAGTATTTTTTCGCGCTAAAGGTGGGTTCCTGAAAGTAAACCACGGACAAACTTTTTTTTGCGTTCAAGTACCATAGAAATAAAGCAATGAAGAAAAAAACGTTCAATGTAAACTATAGGGCTGAAAATATAAAAATACAATTCTGAAATGCCCTAAACGCTCAAAAAATATTTTTGGAATCATTTTTTACCAACTTCACAAACAAAATTGACCACTGGCGAATATCCTTTTTCGATGATATTAATCGATTAAAAAGTTGGGTTCATCGCAGAGATATATCCTCTTTATATTTGAACTAGATCTGATGTAAATATCTTTTTCGTATTTCTTGTAATTTATAGAAGAAATATTTTTTTTTTTAAATTTTTATAAAACTCTTTTGGCTCTTTTAACGGCTAGGGGTTGTTCTCACTGTCCTGGACGAGTGAATGACAATAAAAACGAAGCATAAATATATGACAATTGCTACTTAATGATCAGCTTAAATTATGACTCTTGAACACGATTTTTTTCAAGTATTTTATAATTTATTTCAATTTTTCTTGCTAGGGGGTAGTTTTACCTTGTCTAAGGGACGAATTTAACAATTTCTTTATGTAACTTATATTTTTTGGTATTCTATGCAAACTTATTTATTTTCTTTTATTCTCGAGATATTAGGTTTTCAATGTCAAAACTTTTATTCAACTGAAACAAATTATGGAACCAGGGGCGGATCCAGCCTCTCTCTTTGTGGGGGGGGGGCGGTGATATCATAAAAGTGCGAAAGCCGGTTGTCGACGGGGGGAGGGGGACACCAGCAACATTCCCATTTCTAATATAAAAGACAGGATGGGTCGGGTCTATTTTTCTGAATTTCAAGCTCTTGAAGAGTGGAGGGGGGGGGGCGATCACAAGAAAAAACAAGTTGCCGATCGGGGGGAGGATGCGAGCAGCATACACATTCCTAGCATAAGAGGCAGAATCGGGTCTATTTTCCTGAATTCAAAGCACTTGGTGGGGGGGCTATTGCCAGAAAAACAAGGTTGTCAAAGGGGGACAAGGGGGGGGGGGGGAGTATCAGCAGCATACATATTCCTAATATAAAATGCAGAATCGGTTCTATTTTCCTGAACTCAAAGCTCTTGGGAAGGGGAGGGGCGATCGCAAGCATACACATTCCTATACTCTATTCAAGAACTAGAGAGAGTAAGAAAACTGTTACCGAAACCTTCAACGTACCTGCTCCAGTGCGCAAGTAACTGAGGACTGCCGTAAATCTAATTATATTTAAATATTATAAGCTTTTATAAATTTACTGCAGCAATAAAATTTCTGATAGTTCAATTTAATTTCTTTCAGTGAGCAAAGTACACTTTACAGTGCATCCTTAGTGATTTATCTTGTTTGTACTTGTTTTTATATATTATTTGAGATTACTGAGATACCCAAAAGATATGGCTTCCACATCTATATTTATTCCAAAATCGTTAAACCAGGGCATTTTTTCTTCAAGGAAAAACTTATTACGATGAATGTTGATGATGCCTTAAGATAACAATATCTCGATAATAATGTTAAAAGTTCTATTGAGAAGTATTCCAACATGACAGGAGTTGGAAAATCTACTATGTACCGAATACTGAAGGAGAAAAAAACGATTGGAATTGTTAGTACTCCCAAGCTACATTCGATCACACAAACTGTACTAAAAGGAGTTGGACATATATTTTATTATGAGAAGCAAATCCCAACTGTCGACAAAATTCTAACTAAAATCAATGAAGATCGGGATTTACCTGAAATTAAAAGAACCGAGCTCTAGAAATTGCTCAGAGAACTTGATTTTTGCTGGGAAAAACCAAATAGGAAATCCGTTCCTATAGATCGTCCGGAAAATGTCCGTTGGAGAAGGAAAATCTCTCTCAAGTACAAGGTAGAGTTGCTAGAAATAACACAACTTACAAAATTAGTAATTTAACTGAACTTATTTTTTTTTGAATAAAGTTAGTGCAGAAAATTGGGAAACATCCAGATAATAAAAGAATAAAAGAAAATGGGGAAACTCGATCTCATGATCGGTGAGATAGAGGAACCAATTATATTTAATTTGAGCGAAGATAAATTCACTGACTTTGATTACAAATTAAATACGTAATGTTTATCAACATAAACACAATTTATTATTTAAATTTTCTATAACATATAAAAATTAATTACATTTGAATCCCTTTTTAGCGTTCAATTTTAATTCTGCAGATGGTTTAAGAAATAAATAAACTGAAACGTCAAATATCCTAAAAATGTTTTAATTAATAATAAAATGACCAATAGCTTCAACAAAATTTTAATATTACATAGACGAATTGATTTTTTTATGTGTTTAACTTCTTGCATTTTTGATAATGGGTATTTTGTAAGTATTTAAATTATAACTTAGAATTTTTTTGAGAGAAAAAGGCTACGTTTTAGTCTGAATGTACCTAAAACGGTTTCTATGCCAAAATTAAAAATAATAAAAATACTGTAGTAATTTGTGTTAAATATGTCAAAATTATCTATATTTTCTAATGTATGTGAATTATTAAGAAATCATAAGAAAGAAAATAATATAAAAACTTTTTATTTTACGTTTCTAACCGAAATAATATTCTATGCTATAAATACTTAGTGATAAAATAAACCTCTTTTCGACGCCTATGACAAGGATTAAAATCCTTTTTAACACTTCACATCCAAATATATATTGTTATCCTAACCAAATAGTCCATTATTATAGACCGGTATTTTTGATTATAAAATTTCTAACCAATTCCTATGAAAAATATATGTGTCTAACAGATTTTGCCAAAGACATCGGAATAAAGAACACAGGTAGTTTGCGAAGAAAAAAAAAGGTAAAAAATGATTTATTACTCTCTCTAGTTCTTGAATAAACTATAGTATAAGAGGCAAAATCGGGTCTATTTTTCTGAACTCCAAGTTCTTGGGGGGGGGGGGGCGATCGCCCCCACCGCCCCCCCCTTGGATCCGCGCCTGTATGGAACTCAATTTCCTAAACTTTGATAATTAATTTCTCAAAATTGCAACAGATGTTCATCTTAAAACTTTCCTTGGAGCATCTTATCACCAAATTTCAATTAGCACATATGTTAGTTCCAAATACGAGGTCCACAAACTAGGCTAATTCTCACCTATCTTTGCGGTCACTCGTTCAATTTTAGGTAAAAATTTGTATTGTAAATCGACGGTAGACATGAATCAATATAAAAAATTGTATGTAAGTTAATATTTTGATTCAAATAATAATATAATACACAAAATAAACAAGAAAAGAAAAATTAATTGCTACGAAATCTCCAAGCAATGTATGTCCGATCTGCACTTGTTCAGTTTACCCTGTTGCTTGAGATTGGTAGAAAAATGTATTTCTCCGTATCAGTACAATCACTTTTCCGATCTATTCCTTCAAATTTCGTCACTTTCATTAAATCAAACAAAATACCTAATTGCTGTTTTTAGCAAACTTAACAGTGCAGAAAAACTAGAACAAAAAATACATATTTTTTTATCTTAAACTAATGACTTTTGTATTTATAACATGTTGCTACTTTTCTCATCTTTTTTTTATAAGGCAGAAAAGATACTTAGCTTGGGTAAGCTTTTTTTGTCACAAAAAATAAAAATAAACGCCTTAAAATCAACACTTAGTCTAGATTCGTTCAGTTGATTCATGTACACTACCGCTAAAAAGTATTTGGCCATCAGCATTTTTCTTTATATTGCAAACAACACATCTATTAAAACCATTTTATTAGGTTTCATTGTTTGTATTTCCTCGCAAAATGCGTATCTACTATAAAAAGGTATACAACTTATTGTTAATTGCTAATACCTGGTCATAAAACCAAAACAGTGTTATCGTCGGAATTTCTTTAAAGTTAAACTTTCAAGTGGCACTTTTATTTTGATGAACTTATTGAGTAATAAACAAAAATAAAACTTAGAATAACTACTAAAAAATATTTTGCATCAATATCGTAAGCGTAATACTATTTTCTTGTTTTTTACTTCTGAGTTTTGTTTTTTTAATAGAATCGCTAAAACCAAGGAATATTCTCAAGAGACAAGAGACATCATTATCGGCATTCATAAATCGGATAAAAGCAATCCGTGAGATTTAACGACTATAAAAGATACCAAGACAAAATGTTGACTATATCGTTAAGAAATTTGCGACTCAAGGAACAATTTGCAACAATTGTCGTCCAAGCAGACCAAGAGCAACAACTTTTAGTGAACATTTAAGCATAGCAATTAAAAGCAAACGTGATAGATGTTTAACTGCACCAGAAATAGCAGCACAGTCCAATGTGGGCAGTGATAAACCTGTCAGTGCATCTACAGTCTAAAGGAGACTTCTTGACGCATGTCTTAAGGGATGGACACTGATTTCACAACCTCTTCTTCAAACAATTAGTAAAAAAAGAGACTTAATTGGGCCGGAGAACACAAGAATTGGGCAATTGCAGACTGGGAAAAAGTTTTCTGGACTGACGAAGATAACGATCCTAAACAGACATGAAAGCTAGGCAAAACTTCTTTAAAAGAAAAAGAACAAGTGTTGAAAATCATGACATGGCCTCCGCGGTCACTGGACTTGAACCCTATGAAATTATTGTGGGATCAGCTTGAAAAGCAGGTACGAAAATATTGTCCTACATCTCAGAAAGAGTTGTGGAGAAAATTGCAAGACGAAAGGCAGAAGATAACCAAGCAAATATTGCAAAAATTAGTGTCTAGGTTGCCAAAGCTTTGTGATGCCGTCATTAAAAATAAGGTGGACACAGAGATGAGTCTAAAATTTAAAAACAGTATTGTTATTATACCTAAAGAACTGCCAATAAATAATTAAAATTACTATGAAGTCGATTCATTCATTCAAACTTTAACAAAATGCCTTTTTCTGGATCGCCAAATACTTTTGAGTGGTAGAGTATATGGGAGAAATAATAAATTGGTAATATCACAGCTGTTTGGAATAGGTTTTTCTTAATGCAAAATTATTAATAAATTTAAATTTACCATCTGGTGTTACCAGATGCTCTATTTCTATTAAATGACAGATACGTTATTAGTTTTTCTTCACATTTATGTCTCGCTCGACTTTCGTCCTTTTTACAAGGTGTCCGTTTAGTACTTCGGTGTTGAATTGCAGCTACAAAGTTAAATCAATGAAAAATTTTACAGGCGGTTTGTTAATGGGGCTGCAAAGAGTACATTTCAAGAATAGTTTTGCTTATACAACGTGGTACATGATTCTATTTTTTTTTTAAGTAACGACCTATATTTTTTTTTATCGAAATTGCAGTATTATTGAACCCTAAAATTTTTGGGTCTTAAACTCTACGTTGCCAAGTTTAATTAAAATTTGATACCCACACTATGATTCATTATTTCTTTGTAAAAAAATTGTAAGCAATCTTAGTAGGAATCATTTTATCTCACAGTACCCCAATATTTAATTTTTCTTACATAGGATGTCCAAAATTATTATTTAAATAACGATATTTTTAGTTTCTTTACGCCATACCATTACCACCACAAAAGATGCATTGTACAGAGTAGTAGACTACTTAATGGGTTTATACTTCATATATCAAAAAAAAAAACATAATTGGTTTCATTCCACTAAAAGTCATAAATTGATTTTTTGTTCAGTACCAATTTTTGAGAAAACTATTGGAGATCAAGGCAAACATGTCAGTGTCAATTTGAAGATAAATAAATACGCTCTCGACTCATGACACTAGATACTGAGAGTTTTATTTTAAAAAATGGCGTGAAAAGGAATTGAAAATACCAAGATGTATAAAACAATTTAGGACACAGTGTATAAGAAAAACTAAATGAGTACTTGTCAATATCAATGTTGGTTACATAAGGAAATTGTCAAGAAAAATTAATGCAAAACTTTAAAATATAAATAAAATGTTCAAACTGGGCCTCGTTAACATTCTGACAATAGCCAAGTCAATGAATAAATTTTTTTTGAACATTGTTGATGAGATCTGCGGTTATTTTCCGTACTTCTTAGCGTCTAAATTATCGGGTTGGGTACTTTAATTCTTAAATGTCCCCACAAGAAATAATCAAAGGGGGTGAAATCTGGTGATCTGGCTGGGCACTCAGTTGCCTCTCTTCTGCCTATCCAACGATTCTGAAAAAGTTAAACCAAATAAGCACAGACAGGGACAGCGTAGTGGGACGATGGATGGATTGTTGGAAAAAAAAGGTCACTCTAGAACATATCGAGTTCTTCTGGGTTTGGATACAAAGATATTAGTACAGGAATAAATTTATTCATCGACTTGGCTATTGTCAGATTGTCAAGGGAGCCCAGTTTGATCATCTAATTTAGATGGTAACAATTTTTTTTTATACTTTAAACTTTAACAGTAATTTTTCTTAATAATTTCCTTACGTAACCTACATCGATATTTACCTTGTTTGGAAAAAAATGTGTCCTTTCTGATTCTGAAATAAAAAATGTGATTTACAATTGAAAAAAAATTTTGTAGCATCATAGCTCCTTCTTGAGTTACCCTGTATACTTCGATATCAGGCGAAAGAAACTCTAAATTAAAAATAAAATTCGACCGGAAACAAGTACCTATTTAATAAAGTGATAGATTCGTCCGCTGCTTTGTCACAATTTTGCATTTTCAAATGTACTATAAACAAGATTATACATTGTTATTTGTCACATATATCAAATTTTTTGACATTTTGGCCGTTTTATAATAACAACTACATCTTCAGACGTTATGATTACCAAACTAAGTTACTGCTTATATATAATTATAGGATAGCAGATGGTGTAATAACTTATTTTACTTTTACATTAGCCCGCTGTAATGTCGGGTTTTTTTGGTCCGAAACTTAAGAAATATGGTCTAATTTTATTGGTTTATAATACTCTTAACGGGGAATTTTCAAATTCCAGTCGAGTATTGAGAAAGTTTGTATTTTGATCTTTTTTATGAATATATTTTACAATACTTTCTAATGTTTAATTTCTGTCCTTTCTGTTCAAAGTGTAATATTTGTCAGCTATTTAAATCTTTAGATTCATGGTTCGTATCTAATAAATTATCTGCGAAATTAGACGTAGGATTTGTATTCATTAAATCTAGTTTCAAAATTTCTTCCTGTCTGTCCAATGTAGCAGGTATTGTATTCACTACATTTTAACTTATAAATTCCTGATTTTTTTTATATTTATTATGTCTGTCTTTAACATTAAAGATTAGGTTAGATAATCAGTTAGAAGACTTGAAAACTATGTTATTTGTCTTGGCAAAGAATGTTTGATATTTTCCTAGAAATTTCTACAAAAAACGAAAGGTAATGTTTTTTTTTGTTTTTTGGAAATGATTGCATTTATTTCGGACAGTGAATAACCGTTGTTGTTTGCTATTTTTCTGATTGCGTCGGGCTCCTTCACTAATTTTTCTTTGGAAAAAAATCTTCTAACCTAATCTTTAATGTTAAAGATAAATATAATAAATTTAAAAAATCAGGAGTTTATAACTTAAAATGCACTAGCTGCTAAATTGGACAGACAGGAAGAAATTTTGAAACTAGATCTAATGAACACATCCCGTTATAGACTTAAGAAAATAACGTGCAATTATGTATATATATATATATATATATATATATATATATATATATATATATATGTATATATATATATATGTATGTATATATATATATATATATATATATATATATATATATATATATATATATATATATATATATATATATATATATATATTCAGCACATACACGGGATACCCGGAAATCTTCGATTACATACACACATTACATATATGGTTAAAAATACCAATGTACCTAGCTAGAATTAATTTATAAATGATCCCTTCAACTACTACTTCGCCAACTTCCAAACAATGCTAAGTAAAGAAGTATATCTAGAATTATTAAATTGACTGCAATTTAAAAAAGTTTTTAGCTTATTTTTACGTCTTAATGCAATTTATTGAAGTCAGTTTGGTTTTATCAAAGATAGAGTGTTGCGGATTTCACTTTAGTTTTCCTACTTGTTAAAAAAACGAAACATTTTGGTGTACAATTTGTCATGGCTCTCTTAGTAGTTAATCTATAGGGTGATTTTAAAAATCTTCGTTTTTAGGCTCATCTCGTATTTCCGTTATGCGTTAATTTATCAAAAAGGTAAAAACTGATTTTATAGAGTTTTTACGTAAAGTTCAGTGACGCTGTCAGTTTTTTTCTAAAAAGTTTAGTTTTTAAGATATTAAACAAACTTATGATTTCCTAAGTAGGACACCCTGTATATTATTTTAGATATTGGTTAAGTAAAATTTAGGATTTTCAAAAATATATAATGTTTTTATTTTATTTTGAAAAACAAGGCCATAATTCGATATTTTCAATAATTTACTTTATAGAATTATAATTATACCAAAGAGTACACACTTTAAAAATTAATTTTAATGTTTTTCTCTATTTTCAATTGTAAACACTTAATTATTATTACATTTTTTACTTTAAACAACACTGTTATTATAAAACCAGAATATTGATTTGATTGCAAAGAAACAAGAACAACATTATTTCATAAAACTAAAGTAACAAAAACAAAAAGAAACACTGAAACTAAAAACAACCAAAAGTTTTTTTAAAAATGGTTTCCAAAATGACGGCAGTTTTTTCGAATGCAATATCGGCACAGTTTTGTTATTCTTCTAGTTGCATTTAAAAGAATCATAGGTCTATTATGACTTTGGAACGCCAAATCAATTGCCTTACGAAATTCCACTATATATTCATGTCATGTCTTATACACCCGATTTTGCATAATATACCACAAAAAAAAATCCAGAAAGAAAAGATCGGGAGATCGTGGGGGCCATCTTACTGGCCCATTGAGGAAAATTATTGTCCAGAAATGACCTTAACAGCCCAGAGTTGTGGCTCGGCGCACCGTCTTGTTGAAGATAAATGGAATTGAAATGGGCCACTGAAAAATTTTGAAGCAAATCTGGAATAATTTACTCAAGAATTTCCAGGTACCTACGTGTTGTGAGACCCTAGGTATCTATATTCTGTAGGCTATGCGTCGGCCCAAAATAAAACACGAGACTCCAACCCCGAAGCGAACTTGATATGCACTTTTGAAAATTAAATGGTAATTTTCTGCAAACCAATGCCTCGTGTTGTGGTTATTAAAAATTTCCGCACTTGATAAATAACATTCGTCAGAGCAGATGACAAATCTGCCAAAAGATACATTGATGCGGATTTGTTATAATTACCATTGACAAAACGTTACTCGACGCTCATCATCTCCGGGGTGTAAATGTTGCACTATTTTCAATTTATATACATGGTACTTATAATTTTTCAAAATTTTTTCAGCGCCAGATTTTGCTACACCAACTTCTTTCTCTATTTTTCTACAGGATGATGAAGTTGTTGCTGCTACGTTAAATAACATATAACGTATTTGTTTTTTTTCTCTACCTGTCTTCTTTGACGTATGTTTTGGAACGCGGCTAAATTAATGATCCGTGTTCAACTAGATCTCATTTTAAAGGAGTAAATATGTCTGGAAAGGGTTACCTTCTTTCTGGATACCCAGCATGAACAAAAATGATCGCCAGATATGAGAAGTTATCCTAATGATAAAGCTTTAAATACGTTACCTATTGAAGGTTCTTTGGGACTTTCATTGCTTTGTATAAAACATACTAACATATCATACTTTTCATAATTATCATAAACGGCCATTGTAAAAGCAAAATAAATAAAAGTAAAATAAAAACACCTACGTAATAAAAATATCGAATTCTGACTTTGTTTTCCTAAATAAAATATACACATTACATATTTTTGAAAATCCTAAGTTATACTTAATCAATATCTAAAATAATATACAGGGTGTCCTGTTAAAAATTATAAGTTTGATCTCAAAAACTAAACTTAAAAAAAAAAATTAACTGCGCTAAAAACTCTATAAAAATCAGTTTTTACCTTTTTGATAAATTAACGCAAAGGAAATAAGAGATGTGCTTAGAAAAAACGAGGATCTTCAAAATCACCCTGTAGATTAAAAACTAAGAGAGCCATGACAAATTGGGCACCGGAATCTTTCAGTTCGTTAAAAAGTAGGAAACTAAAGTGAAAATCGCAACACTCTATCTTTGATAATAACTCCAATACCCCCTAAAAATGTCGAAAATGGGACACCCTGTACAATCCAAAGCAGAAAGTGCTAGGCTTAAAATTTTGTAAACGGGTGATAATAGAAGTGACAAAATTCGACGGGATAAATCGAAAAAAAATTCAAAATCCGCTAAAAAACTCAGTTTTTCCACATCACTTCAAATATCGTTTATTTTAGAAATTAAAAAAAAAATACGAAATTTTTTTAAAACAAATCACTGCATTATACAAAACTCTACACTTGTTAACAATACACAACACGCACCAATAAGGTTCGCACGGTAAATGAACCAAACCTTGCAACATCTTACGCCACACCAGTAACCTAATTAGCAATTACCGACTACAATTACGACAAAACTAATCAGACGCGTAGCTAAAGTGTGACTTAATGAAAAAAAAATTGCATTATTTATTTCGATACATGATTCGAACCGTAAATACAATTGTATTATTGTTTATTCTTGAACGGATGTCGGTGTACTGGCTGCCAACTATGTCAGTGGTGCGTGGTTAAAATAACGTGCTTTATTAGTACATGGTCGAGATTAATTCGTTTCATTATTAAAATGGGTAACGGGCTGCATTCCGAAATATAGCGCTGCAACTCGGGTTAAGACACCTGCAGAATTGCACAGGCTGCAAGGTTAAGATCAGCAATTGTAATTTGCATGAGTAATTATTTCTGGTTTTGAAAACTACTTATTTCAAATTTTAGACAATTGCAAAAGTTTTTAAAAATAAAAATTTCAGTAAGAAATAAAGAAATCTATCTACCGTATTTAAATAGTTGTTTATAAGTATTATCCTTTCGAGCAGAGAAAAGGAAAGAATATATACAAACAGGTTGTTTCCCGCAAATACAACTCTGGTCCTCTCTCCATACGCATTTCGACCACCTTATGGTCTCGTCAGTGGAGCCGCATTGAACTGAGAACAACATTCGCAGGAAACAACTGCTATATAAAATATAAATTTCAAAGAATGTCGGTAGGATATTAGAAACCTGCTGATTAAAATTCGAATCGAAAAAGTTACTGAAAAGTTAATAGGGGGCCCAGTACGTTTTTATACCCGATGAAGAGACATGGCTCTACCAAAGTTTTTTTTATATGTATAATGGTGGATTCCCAAAAATAGCCAAGTAATTTGTCATAAACAAAAAAATGTTAATAATTAAAAAAATTGTTTTTTTTTTGGAAAATAAAAATATTTTCGTGTCCCTTGTGATTTTTCCATCCGAAGCATAGTTTTTGAGTTGAAAATGGTTAAACATTTGAAAAATGGCATTTTTTGTCACTTTTCAATATGAATAACTTTCGATTAAATAAATATTTTTAATTTTTGTCCAAAACATAGATAATTCAAGTCAAGAATTATAAGCTGGGATTAATCGCAATGCGAAAATGTAAATCAATTTTTTACTTAGATCATACGCGAACAACACTCAATTATTGAAATAATTTAACTTCGCCTAAATATCATCAATAATTTGTCTGTATTACAGTACGAGGATGGTTCGATAAGTTCTCGGCCTGATAAAGAAAACAAAAGATTTTTGAAAATATTTTTATTAATTTTTCAGCATAGTCTCCTTGTACTACATTTACACCAACGATCTTCTAACATTTTAATATCCGTAGTATACTGCGATTTGTCCAACTCTGCAAAATAAGCAGTTGTCGCTACTCTGACCTCGTTATTTGAAGGGAATTTTCGTTCAGCGAGCCATTTCTTCAAGTTTGGGAAGAGAAAGTAATCGCTGAGAGCCAGATCAGGCGAATATGGCGTATGTGGAACTTCGAAACGTAGGTCATGGAGTTTTGCAGCAACAACAATAGATTTGTGTGCAGGCGCGTTATCCTGATGAAAGAGTACTTTTTTCTTTGGCAAAATGTGGACGTTTGGCTCTAATCACATGCTGCAAACGGTCCAGTAGTGAAGCGTAATACTCCCCGGTGATGGTCTTGCCTTGTTCTAAATAGTCTATAAGCACCACGCCATGTGAATCCCAAAGAACTATTGCCATGACTTTTCCTGCAGACGGAACCGTTTTTGCTTTTTTTGGCGCACTTTCACCTGCCCCCACCCACTGTTTAAACTGATGCTTTGTCTCTGGCGTGTAATGGTAAATCCATGTTTTATCTACAACGTTAAAGAAACTCACCAGAATTGCGTCTGAATAAGTCTAAACACTCTTGCGAAGTGTTCATTCGAAGGCGTTTTTGGTCGACTTTGAACAAACGCGGCACCCATCGCGCACAAAGCTTTTTCATGTCAAGAACACCATGTAAAATGTAGTGGACACGATCTATCGAGATGTTTGCTATACCAGCAAGCTCCCGTACTTTCAGTCGTCGGTTTTGAAGGATGACATTGTGAATTTTTGTGACAACTTCGTCAGTTGTAGCGGTTTTTGGGCGTCCCGAGTGCTCATCATCTTGAAATGATGTACGACCACGATTAAATTCAGCAGCCCATTTTTTTTACTGTCGAAAACGAAGGAGAAGAATCCTTTAAAATATTATCTAACTCATTTTTAATGTCCGTAGAAGTAAAGCCCTTTAAAACAAAGTACTTTATAACCGCTCGAACTTCAATTTTATCCATCTTTCACAAAATATCGAACCTTGTGTTCACTCGATCGCCACAAACAAGCAACTGAAAGCAAACATCTGAAACTTTGCAAGGCGTCATCTCAAGGTTAATGCTTACAAAATGTTATAGTTATTTGATCCTACTATCGCCCTCTCTGTTTCAGGCCGAGAACTTATCGAACCATCCTCGTATTACACCTGGAAACGTTATCGCTTTGCTGGTGTGCAATTTTAATACAATTCAAGCTAATTTATTGGAACATTAATGGAGTTGTCTATCTAAGACGTGGAAATTAATTGCGTCTCATAAACTTCATGTAGGCTGCAAGACGATTTGCCCCACAAAATATCCCTCTACTAGAAAAATTTCTCTTATGCAACCCACTGGACGAGTATTTGAACTTTTACTTCCAGTCGCGCGTGGAGCTGCCAGTATCAAGGAAAGGTTTCTTCTTCAACCAACAGTTAAACCAATCCTTTAGTTCAGGTTAGAATACAACCGTGGTGTCTACTGTGCCAGTATTTCTATGCGTGATGTCTACTGTACCGGTATTTTAATTTTTGTGAAAGTCTGTACGTTTTTGCTTTGATCAAGATACTTTAAGATATATATTAAGAGGTTAAACATGTTTGGCGATAAAAAAAAAAACATCGAATATTAAGTGATCTGTCCCAAACTGTGCAGACAAATACACTGGCCGATTTCGATTTCCGAATTCAAAGGATTCCGAGTTACGAAGGAATTTATAGAAACCATCGTGTATGTGTTAGACGTTTTTAAAAATCTCTTGTAAGAGAGTCTAGAAAAACAGTTAAATATAATGCAGTTCCTGCTCTCTATCTCCCTATATGTATAAGTAAAACCAAGTGAACGCTTTTTTATTTTCTAGAAAACATGAACGGCTCCTCGAATGGGGTGCAAGCAATTATAAAACAAAACCTATGAACATGCTGCTTACGCGCATTGTTGTCCATATCAATTAAATTTGGTAATGTTAAATGCTGCATCCGCCAATAAAAATGTCGGCATATTTTTTCCAATTTACAAGAGATTTGTTCTTTTTTTTTTTTTAAATAGTCCTTAAAGAATCGTAATATGAGATCAAATTGTTAACAATCATCAAGGTATGTTAAAATTCTCAAAAGCAAGAGCTTGATTTCATGGTAAAACTTATTCTACAAAATAATGTCTCAAGTCGATTTGTTATTTAAATAACAATATATTACCTCACACGACTTGAGCCACGTCCATCAACTTCAAAACGACATAAGCTCGATGATTCCGAGGAGTTTTCTCGAAAAGCAAAAGTTTGTGATATAATTATTTATTAAGCAAAAGAACGATTTAGCTTTACAGGTTACCTGGTAGCAGCCAGTTTTTTTTCCAGAACAGTATGTCAAATGTAGTACATGTTTTCCCGAACAAAAATTTAAGGATACAATTAAAATTTACCCCTTTTTTATAGAACAAAAACTCCGTACAGAACTGACCGTCACATATGAACCTCAAGAATTTAGATCAATTTCGGGACTTCTTGTATTTTGATTATCTTTCGCAAAATATCGAGCTATGTGAGACATTTAGTGAAGTTATAAAACTTTTTAAAAATTTAATTACCATTCCGATGACACCGGCTGAAGCAAAACGGTGCTTTTCTACCCTCAAACCCACCGGTGCCTATGACAAGTTTTCTGCATATCTATATTTTTGATGTACCATTGGAATTCCAACCTCAACTTTTTTAATACACCCGCTGTCACTGATTGGAAGACCTAAATCAAAAAACGTGAAGGAACAAAAAAATTTCATCACAAACGAGTAAAATATGCTATTTACTATTCATCTACTTTTCGTCTCGGCCAGTATTTTTCAGGTCTCATCTCCATGGAGAGGACCAAATGGGACCTAAAAAGCCATCCTGCTAGATCCTTGTCGTGGATCCTAGACATCGAATTTCTTATCGATGATTGAAATGGCACTCAAGAAGCTGTATCCTAAATCATATCTTTTTTAACAAGAATATAAAAAAAAAATTGTGCTTCAAATCTCCAAGGTTAGCAGTTAATATTACGAGACAGTATGCAAACTTTACATGGTACGTTTAGCTTAAATACTTAAAAAAAATAAGTAAGAAATTCCATTATTTGAAAAAACTATTAATACGGTAGTTTGGTAATCCGCCCACATATAAGAAGAATCATTAATATACTTGTGTAACTTCTTGTCTGGCTTAATTATGAGTAGACCGACAACTTTTTCATCTGCGAAAACTCTCGTAATCGGTTGATTCGCTTTCCAATTTTTTCCGCAACACGTCGGTTTTCCGTCGTAACAAAATTCATAAATATATTTATTTTCAATTGTAGACGTTAGATTATTGAACAAAAAGCGTCAAAAAAAATTGTCCGATAAAAATTGTGGTTTATGAAGGGTGTACACCACTCTGAACATGACGACATGATGAATTTTGGAGATTTCAGAACTATATGATAAAAAGATATAAAAGCTACCAAAATGGATTGATACAAATTTTTACAAATAAACTTCCTGCACCGCAAACTTTGCTTGAAAAAATAGCTTATGGATGCACCAAAGGATGCCAAGGGAATTGTGGTTGCAAAAAGTTGGGAAACAATTGCTCTACGTTCTGCAAAGAATATATGGGTTTAAATTGTGAAACTGTTCATGTACCTGACGTTATTGAAGACGATATTCTCCAAGATACTGATGAAGAAATTGACAAAATTATTGAAAATAAATTAAGTGAATCCACCTTTTGAATAAAAATTAATTTAAAAAAATATAAAATAATGTAATAATTTATATTACTTTTCATTCCGTACCCCATATTAATTGTTTTTTCAAAATGTAATTATTTTTATCATTAAATATTTAAAAATAATTCATTGAATAAAAAAAAACACGCAAAAATAAAAGGTTCCCCAATAAGAGTGTTCCGATATTTTCTACAAATAAAACACAATTTAGGTAACAAATTTGTTTCATTTTGATGTAAGGTAATTCTACAGATGTGTACAATTATATGTGAAAAATAATGTCAGCCAAATGACCCCCTCTGCTTTTTTGACAAACAATAATTCTTTTGTCCAAATTTTGAATAACGCCTAAGCACAAGTTGGGTTCTATCTCACTAATTACGTGTCTAATCTCATTCTTTAAATGGGGATTTTTTTGTGGATTGTTGACATACAGCTTGCTTTTCCCGTAGCCGAACAGGAAATAATCAAGTGGCGTCAAGTCACAAGATCTCGGGGACCAACTGACGTTACCATTTCTGGAACGGATTCTGTCCCCAAATTTGGTTTGTAAAAGGGCCATTGTCTCCCGGGCCGTGTGGCATGTTGCCCCGTCCTGTTGAAACCAAATATCGTCTAGATCAGTATCTTCTAGTTCTGGCAATAAAAAGTAGGGTAACATGGTGCGATAACGTGCGCCATTTACCATAAGATATATATTTTATTGAAATACGCGAAATACATGAGCTAAATAAAATGACGTTATAGTTTTGTTATTTTATGAACAAAACTATAAACAATTTTACCAAAATACCAACAATCAAGCTAATATTTACCATAAATGAATCCCTTATTTCCATCAAGTAGTCTCTTTAACAAATACATATAAAATAAAAGCCAAAAGTTTTGGTCACTGTCACATCAAAAACCAGTTTTGTAAAAAAAATCAAGTGTGCGTAGAAATATATCAAACACTCCACTTTTGCTACTTTCATCGAGGGTGTAATTACTCTTTTTTTTTTGGCGCTCTTGAGATTTCTAAAAGCGTCAGTAGAGATTCTGGGCCAAGCCTTGGTTGTGAAAACTGGCATGAGCTCAGAAAGCAATATTTTGGCTGATTTTTCTAATTATACAGAACTACGTTTATCCCAGTAAACAGCTAAAACCATATTTAGTGTTTTAGGGCAACATTTGCCAGATTTTGGGAGATAAAGAAAATTAAAACTGTATTTGTTTACCCTTAAATAAAGTGTAGTGAAAGTTATCACCTCTAAGAGGTCAACACACCATATTTGTGACTTTTGATACTTGTTACACCCATAAAGACAAAGAGGTACATGCCACAAACAGATTTTATTAAACCGGGATCCTCCTTTTCTATTTAACAACTCGAATTCCATGTCGGAGCCTGGCATAAAACACTCCATTGCTCCCAAAAAAGTTACAGGTTATCCTGGTTGCTGAAAGTACTTAGACTCAGTAATAAAACCACACTTCAGGTATTAGAACTATATATAATAAACTGTGGTATTCCCTAATTTATTGTATGCTTTCATTTTTCCCGTGATTGGGTACTAATAAGACTTTCTGTGTGCGATCACAGGACACTTTATTTTTAATTTAATTCAAAATACCTTGTAAACCGAAGGTTTACGTGTACACTAGGTAATTTAAAACATTATTTCACCCAACACTTTTAATTTAGTTCCTAAATCGGCGTACTAGATAATTTATTATTGCAAAATACAACTGCACATAAAAAGTTGGGTTATTCAGTTCAGCTGATAGTGAAAATTAAGGCTTGACCTAGAACTAACTGACTTTACGTTTGGCGCGGATGACGTAATAATTTAATAGTATTATTCATTGTTCCTTTCCTTGTCCTTTTTGTAGTTATTATTTAGCAAATAGTCACATATTTCTTTAGTTTAAGTTGCAATTCCCATAGATTGTAAAACAGAATCCCTTTTTTTATTGTTAAATATAGATTTTAACTGTTTTTGGAATATATATGTTTTATTTTTGGATCTGGTTGTTTCCTGTTTTCGATAACATCATCGCTTCTTCTTACTGACAGACCTAAAACAGGTGGCCCTTTGAATTTATATAACCCCCTAATCTCCGGCATGCTAGCCTAGGCACTGTCCTAAAAGAAGGAGCGATCAACACCGAGAAAATAACCACCTGTACCGAAGCATTTCATTTTTATTTTAATTTTCTTTCTCCCTTGTGGCGTAGCAACGTTATTCCGAAAACGGTTAGGCTTAGCGCCATGAATGAAGAGTACTTAATTTTTAGTCAATAGTTAAAGGTATGTAAAAAACGTCGTCCAAATTTCTTATTACTCAGGGCGTAAAAAAATGGGGTCATGAGCGTTACAGCTAGTTCGTTCCTACAGCTGAGAGTAATTCACATTTTCATGGATAGTGATTTGAAGGGTCTTCCTTGGTATAAACCATATTAAAAAAAAACTGAAATATACCTGGTGGTTCAATAATTATGTGTAAAAAAATTGATTCCATTGCAGCTTTTTAGGAGCTCATATCTCCGAAGAGGACGCCTATACGAAAAAAGTTTATATGAACTTGTAGTATTCCTTTCACGTGTTTTTTTCGTATCCGGTATATTCCCACATTTTCCCGGACACCCTGTATAAACAAATATCGTCTGACTCTATTTCGATACAATAAAAACGAGAGCCCTTATTTATATTTAACAAAAAAATCATACGTTAAACGGTAAAATTAGTTACATCATTACCATTTTCGAATCCCATATAAAATTAATAAATTGACCAATGACTGGGCATACCGGAAGTATATTTTATCTGCGGGGTAAGATGTTGAGAAAACACACATATTATAATAATACTAATTTACTTTCAAATATTATAAAGACAGCCATCCGAAACACGGTGCATTCTGTTTGTGCATAATAAACCCATCTGGCTATCATGTAAATGTTTATCTCATTTTTTTACCGACATTAAATGAAGGTTAGAGAAAGACGAACCGACCACCAAATCAGGTGAACGTGTAATAGAAAAAACAAAGAACGTTGCTACAGAAAATAAATGAAATGTTGTTGGTGAATGTTCGTCAGTGGACGGGCAGAAGGAGTGGTGCACGGATTTTCAATTTTAATTCTTTCTTAACGCTGCTATGCAACAATTAGCATAACTCTATATGAGTTAATTAGAAAAACAACTAAATTAATAGTTTCATATGAGGAATTTATTCATTAATTTAAATACCACTTTTTTAATTAGTTACCTAATTATATCATTAAAAATGAGTATTCCGTTGCGGAAATGCATCAAATGAACATAGTGACCGCACAGCTTTTAATTACTAATATCTTGGATAAATACGTAATAGAGACGAGTATGGACAATAAAAATCTCGCAGAATTTTCCGACGACATTTTAGAAAAAAGTTGTATTAGTGAAACTTGTAGGTATGAAAAAGACCATTAATTTCATGTTTTATATATCAAAATAATGGCGAAAAATTCCCTTTTTTGCACTATTTTATAAATGTTATTAACTTTTACTATAATGGCCAAAAGCCACATATAACACCTTGATTATGAGGCCATTGTGGGTCTTTATTAGTGTGCGAAAGTTCAGACAGATTGGTTGAATAGTTTATGTGTAACGTCACTTGTTTATTAAAAACACTCACAGCCGGATTCACTAAGATGGTTTAATTTAAAAACCGTCCTAAATTGACAGCAGAGGGCTTAAACTGACAAGAGCAACAATAAGTCAAGCAAGTTTTAAACCCTAAAAATACAAGCATTTTTCTTTTATTACTGCAGCTATAAACATGAAGATCTTTATTTATTTCCGGGATACAATTATTTCCCTTACATATTTCAAGGTCGTATCGCAAGGTTCTTATCCCTAATTTCCCTATATAAGCATTTATTTGTTGACATATGTAATATAAATTACGACAATATCATAAGCAAAACAAAACTTGCCGACTAGAAGATTTAAAATTCATGGCAACTAGATCGGGTTTAACTTTTAAATCTTCGTAGTGAGTCTGGCTGTCAAAGTTTAAACAATTGTTGCTCAGAAGATAACGCTTCTAGAGACATCTTTAAAAGTGAAATGGATTCTTGAAAGGTCAAACTACAAGGAAATTTAAAAAAATAATATATTTATTTCAAAATTGTTGTTAAAAAAGTGAGTTAAAGAGGTTTTTTTTTGCTTATAAACAATTATTTTTTATGGTACAGACTTGTTATTAGGTGGACTGTAAAGGTGGTTGAAAACCCCGGATTTTAGGGAAAAAACGCTCTACGACCAATAGGAGCCAAGATGAATATTTTTTTAAAAAACATATCTCTGTTTATAAATATTGAGTCGAAATTTTCACAGATTTTACACGAGGATCTATATTTTATGATGAAATGAATATGTATACAATTTATGCATTGTGCATGATGTGATAACCCTTTAAAGTGAAGATATCTGCATCAATAAGCTGCAGCAGGTGGTGGCGAAACAGCTGGGAGCACCGTTTTCGTGCTACGATATTATGATATCGGAACTACAAATTGGAACGGACTGTAAAACTTAACAATGTCTTAGGTTCTTGGAAACGTAGAACCTTTATTTTTTAAACTGGGATAACTAGACAAAATATGAACAACTGGCTAATTTTCATTAACGTGGAAAATTGGGAAATGACGGAAAATTGGCATGTGTTATTAACCAAAATTTATTTACAAGGTAAATACTAAAATTTTGCAGTATATTGTTACTTCTACTTTAATTTTGCTATAAATATTATATTTTTATAGTAATATATTTCCGAGTTGATTTTTCAACATTTCTGTTATTTAAATAAATATTTTTGATAATAAAATATGTTAGTATTATAGAAATTTTTGTACGCAATTAGTTTTTTTGATTGGTGTTTATTTTCTTTGCATTACCTTTGGTGATAACTATAAATATTCTTCATTATCATTATTTTTAATGTGATAATTTTCAAATTACAGTCAATGCATTTTAAAAAAGAAGGAAGATTTTATTTTAATATATATATATATATATATATATATATATATATATATATATATATATATATATATATATATTGCAAAATTACAATAATAAAATATGTCAATTTTCTGGCGTTTCCCGGTACTGTTATTCATATTTTGCCGAGTTATTCCAGTTTAAAAAATCAAGATTCTACGTTGCCTAGAACCTAAGATACTGTTAAATTTTATAGCGCACTCCTATTTGAAGTTTCGATATCATAATATCGCCGCGCGGGAACGAAAATCCGAGCTGCTCCCCTCACCAACAGCCACAGTTCATTTCTGCAAGTACTTTCACTTTAAGGGGCTATTATCACTTCATGCACAATGCATAAATTGTATACTTATTCATAGATATGATTAAAAAAAAAATCTATCTTGGCTCCTATTGTTCGTAGAGTGTTTTCTTTAAAATCCAGAGCCTTCAACCACCTTTACAGTCCACCCAATAAGTCCGTACCATAAAAAAATAACAAAGTTATTCTAACGTTTGTTTGAAAGTTGTAGACAGTGTTGAAGATTGACTAAAATTTGATTGTCGGACTTGCATTGTCTTTATTTTTTATTTACTTGATAACGATTAGAGATACAACCTAATCGAAATGCCATTAAAAATAAAAATAAAGACAATGCAAGTCCGACAACCACATTTTAGTTAATCTTCAACACTGTCTACAAACTTCAAACAAATGTTGGAAACCCGGTACGGATCCGGTATGAGCGACAAAACCAAAGCCTACGAAAAAATTAGGATCAAACTTGCCAAGGAGGAAGCCCACTTTTCATTTTTACTACAAGCACGAGACAGCAACGTCATTCCTATTGGTTTCACATTGAAATCACCAATACCAGGTAATAGAGCATGCTGTATTCTGGACAACGCTAGTAAAGCACTACTAAGAACACAAATAAATTATCACCGATGGCGGGAAGCCCTTCTTCTCGATGAAGCTACACAACGCTACAAAGAAATCAAAGCTAAAACTTTGTCAGATGATTATGAGCCAATTTTCCATAAAATAGATAACATATGCAACAAGTTGAAAGAAAATATGACGAGGAAACACCGAAATAAACTAGAAAAACTAAAATCACATCAACAACCAACTCTACCTGAAACAACTTCAAGAAAAACCATCATAAACTTATCTTCAAGAATACTCTCAACAGCAGAAGGACAACTAAGCATGGGGCTTAATTTCGCAGTAACACCAAAAAGCATGCCTGCTTTAGACATCATAAGCTCTGTAGAATCTATACAAGTCGACGAAAACCATTCCGACGAGTTTAGGTGAAAAATAAAATCAACTTTGAAAGCCAAGAAAAATCCAGTTCAAAATTTCTCCAAGCTATAAGCATCAGCCTTAAAAGAACTTTGTAAGGATGAATCCATAAAGATTTTACCAGCAGACAAGGGAAATGCAACGGTGATAATGGACATTGTAACGTACGACCAAAAAATCGGAGATATCCTGGAAAAAGGAAAATATAGACAATTAGCTCGTGACCCCCACTAAATCTATAGAGTCAAAAATCTACAGAACACTAAGAAAATACCAAGACCATATACCTGACAACCTACGGCCGGCGCTCACACCACACTACAGTAAACTACCACATCTTTACGGACTACCAAAAATTCATAAAACGAACATACCATTGAGGCCAATAACCAGCTCCAGAGGATCCCCAACAAATGTGCTGGCGAGGTTTCTTTTAAAAACCATACAACCTTTAGAAGGTAAGACGAACACATGTTAAAAATTCTACACATTTCGTGAACATTATTAGTAGCATCAATCTAAAGCCAAACGACAGACTAATAAGCTTTGATGTGGAAAGCCTGTATACTAATGTACCATTAGAGGAATCACTAAACATAATCAAAACTAGCCTTTCAAATGATACTACTTTACCAGATCGAAACACGTTACCACTAGATGGGGTGATGGACCTTT
Organism: Diaprepes abbreviatus; assembly: GCA_034092305.1. Taxonomy (NCBI): domain Eukaryota; kingdom Metazoa; phylum Arthropoda; class Insecta; order Coleoptera; family Curculionidae; genus Diaprepes; species Diaprepes abbreviatus. The sequence continues at coordinate 252,730 of JASJET010000260.1, read as the reverse complement.
TGAAGTGTTGCCTGCGTAGTGCTTACTTTCAAGTAAAGGAAAAGTTCTACGCTCAGGACGACGAGCTTCCGATGGGTTCTTCACTCTCTCCAGTCGTCGCCTATAAATATATATATATATATATATATATATATATATATATATATATATATATATATATATATATATATATATATATATATATATGAAATCGTTCGAAACTCATGCCATAGAAACGGCAACAGTAAAACCGAAAGTCCGGTTGACATATGTCGATGATACCTTCATCGTATCAAAGCGCAATGATCAGAAACTTTATGATTTCTTGAAACATTTAAATACCATTCGACCTACACTTCAAGTTTACTATGGAAAAAGAGGTAAATGATCAATTGTCCTTCCTAGATGTCATGGTGAACCGTTCAAACCAAACTATTAAAACTTCAGTATATAGAAAACCAACACATACTGGACAATATCTTAATCATAGTTCTAATCATTTTGTTGTAACAAAATGGGGAATTATACGCAATCTCTATAATCGCGCTGTATCTATATGTAACAATGCCGATTCATTAGAAAAAGAAATATTAAATCCGATCTACAACAGAATGGTTATCCTTTAAAACTAAATGATGTTATAAATAACTTTAAAACAACAAACACTGGACAGCAAGAAACACATTCCTTCTTAACAGTTCCGTACATTAAAGGAACTTCGGAGAAAATAAGACGAATTGCCAGTAGTTATAATATAAAAACAGCTTTTAAATCAGGAAATACATTTAGAGTTCATTTAATAAAAACAAAACCAAAAACTACCGATAAGAAAGAATGTGTTTACAAAGTTCCATGTGAGTGTGGTGAAATGTATATTAGAGAAACTAAACGACCACTAAAAGTTAGAATTAAGAAACATAAAACTTATACACAAAAAGGGGAAACGTTGAGATCAGGTATTACAGAACACGCCTGGGGTAAACAATACCATATAAAATGGTCTGAGGCTGCGGCAATATATATGGAACCCAACATGAAAAAAAGAAAAATTATAGAAGCAGCTTACATTAAAAACAATAATGGAATCTTCAATAAACCTAGTGTTGAGATATCTAATCTTTGGCAATCACTACTTTGTAGCATCAAATCATTGAGGTGTGTACAGTGAAGCGAGACTTTGCGCTTCAATGGACACAGTCCCTATATAAGCTCGTAGTCTTAAGACAAAACATTCAGTTTATACTTGATAACGATTAGAGATACAACCTAATCGAAACGTCGTAAAAAAATAAAAATAAAGACAATGTCCAGCAACCACATTTTAGTTAAAGTTATTGAAATTGTTTATAAGCAAAAAAAACACCTCTTTTTAAACCCACATTTTAATAAAAATTTTGGAATAAATATACTACTTTTTTAAATTTTCTTGTATACCTATTACCTTCTGAGTAACAATTGTTTAAATTTTTGGTATTTCTAATGAACAAAGAACGTTATTCATAAACTATTCAACCAATTTGGCTGAATTTTCGCACTCTCTGTTCGCAAAATACTAAGTTTCTTAAATTTTCCTAAAAGTTCTCTACATTACATAATGTAACACGATACAGTTGGTTCAAGAATAAAGGCAACTGATGGTGCTGAGAGGCCTAAGTTCGCTAACCAAATGGTTGATCGATTTTTCCTTCTACAACACTTTAGTCTCAGATGAGACACATTTTCACCTTAATGATTACATTAACAAGTAAAACTGCCATTATTGGAGTCGAACGATTCCAAAACATAAACATCAGAGGCCACTTCATTCATCAAAAGTCACTTTTTGGGCTGCAATGTCGGCGCGAGGAATAATTAGCTCGTACTTTCTCGAAGATCAAAGAGGTCGCACAGTAACTGTTACTTGGGAGCGATTTGTGTAGATGATTAACAACTTTTTTACACCTGCTTTGCAAGATTTTATTGGTTTTAATAGAAACACATAGTTTCAGCAGAATAAAGCAACGTCTCACACTTCTAGCATGTCTATACTGGTTGCTCGTGAAGTTTTTCCTGGAATATTGATAATCTAGACGAGGTGATATAAAATGGCCTCCAGGTAGCCCCGACTTGACACTAACACATTTTTTCTTGTGGGGCTACCTTAAATCAAAGATATGCAGCAACAATCTTACCTCCCTTGATCAATTGAAACAAAATATCCGAAAAGAAAGACAGAGATCACGGAGTACACGTGCCGAACAGTTCTCAGAAATTCTGCCGCCAGTTTAGAAGTGTGCCAACGAAATAACGGAACATATTTAAACGATGTTATTTTAAGAAATAAATTTCCAGGGACTACTTTATTACAAAATTATATCTTTATTAAACTAATGCATTATTTTATTACTGATTTTTTATTAAAAAAAAAGACCTTTGGCACACCTTGTATTATGTGTGATTCAAACCGACATTATCTTGGAACATTAATTATCCTTTCTAAAATCTCACCAACCATCGGCAAAAACTCTCCAACAATCAACAATGAAAAACAAAAAATCTATTTATTTATTAAACCAGAAAGCAAAAACATATAATCACAAAGTCAATAGTACCTTTACTAGAAGGCCATCGACCGAAAGGTCATCAACCAAGAAAGCTGTGGTAACTTTTTTTATACATCACGAAGTTTTGGCTATTAATTGAGGTGGTGATTTTAAAAAGTAGATTATATTATGACAAACATCGATCTACAATCATTAAAACTGATATTAATTTGAAAGGGCTTTTTATTAGATTGGTAGATAAATAGTGCTTCTGGGTTTCCGCACAGAAACTTATTTATTACTGTTTGGGTTATTTAGTGTGTTGTTGGGAAGAAAGATGATACTGTGGTGTAAAATGCTGTGTGTTGACTGTTAATCGTCGGGTAACACAATTTATTATTATTTACTTATTTGTTTATTTTTAATTTTTTGTGTACACCTTAATAACGATAGTCGATAATTATATAAAAATATTTATCTGCAATTGAAATTTTTGAAATTGGCGTCAAATTAAGATATAAAAAAATCGTTAACAACGAAGCTATCTACAACTGATTATCCCTATAATATAAAATTGTACAATCTACTAATAGTCCGGGAGCCCAGTGCATTTTCGTAGCCGATGAAGAGACATGGCTTCACCTAAGTTTATTATATTTATTTTGACCCCTCCCGAATTACGAATATCGAAGATAGTCAGATAATTTGTTATTAACAAAAAAATTGTTAAGATTTAAAAAAGTTGTTTTTCTTTTTGGAAAATAAAAAACATTTTTGTGTTCATCGGCCGATTCTAAGCAAAATGTGTGTGATTTTTCCGTCTCACGTATAGTTTTTGAGTTAAAAATTGATAAATATTTCAAAAAAAGCATATTTTACGCACTTTCCAACATAAATAACTTTTTATAAATAAATAATTTCAAATTCTGCAAGTTAGGATTAATCGCAATGCAAAAATGTAATGTTTTTATTGCTCTTTAACGCTATAAACAAATATTTCATCAATAATAATATACGCGCCATCGTGTCAGAAGTGGAAGTCTATTTGCAGGCGCTCACCTCGTGCACATAATCCATTATAGCTTTCGCTGATCATTGCACTAATACTATAAATATATTTTAACACACACACACACACACACACACATATATATATATATATATATATATATATATATATATATATATATATATATATATATATATATATATATATGTTGTAACGTAGGTTTGCACGGATGGGGCACTGGTGTTTCTTCGGTTTTCAATCCGTTCGTCAAAAGAAAAATCTTCACAACGTTTGGCCAACATCTCACTTGGTATTTTCAAGTGATGCTTCCTCGATTCCTCGACGGCTGCTCGGCTTGGCTTCCGACGAAGCATCACTTAAAAATGCCAGCTGAGATGTTAGCGAAACGTCGTGATGATTTTTCTATTAACGAACGGATTGAAAACCGGAAAAACTCCAGTGCATATATATATATATATATATATATATATATATATATATATATATATATATATATATATATATATATATATATATATATATATATATTTTTCTAATATTTTCTTGGGTATAGGTTTTTCATTAGAGAAACAAAGGACAACAATTTTCTTTCTGACGTTTCGCTCTACATGGCGAGCTTCTTCAAAAGAGCTTGGTATATTTATTTTACATCTTGAAAGTAGTTTTGTGTCACACAAAACTACTTTCAAGATGTAAAATAAATATACCAAGCTCTTTTGAAGAAGCTCGCCATGTAGAGCGAAACGTCAGAAAGAAAATTGTTGTCCTTTGTTTCTCTAATGAAAAACCTATACCCAAGAAAATATTAGAAAAAAATATTTAACAAAAGGTTTAAGATACAAAAATAAATTATATATATATATATATATATATATATATATATATATATATATATATATATATATATATATATATATATTCCGCATCACATAGAATTTTTATTAATAGGGTGGGGTTATATCTCGAAATATCGAAAAAAGTTATTAGAAAAAAGTTTTTCTAAATTCAATTTTTAGCCCATATGCAATAAGATAATTCAGATATTTTGCCTATTTTTTATAAATTGCACCACTGTTGCAAAATAAGACTCAACGCAACCTACATAGTTTTGACAAACCAGACATATTTTATTTAAAATAGCGCCATATTAAATGTGTGTTTTTCAACAAAATCCAAATAAGGCTATTAAAATTTGGTTGAGATGCAATGTTTATTTGTTTTTGTCCCTGCATAAGATAACTTCATAAAATAACTATTTTTGAAAACGTAGTTTGTGTCTAAAAATAATGCATCTTAATATTAAGAAAATAATTTAATTGAAAAGACTCAAAATCACAATATAAAATTTAATCGCATTTAAAATTTATTTTCCACTTAATGAAGACTTTACTGATGACACTGTGTACTTGTTTGTCTTAATTATAATGTGTAACCTACTTGTAAAATATACGTTCAGTTATGCATATGTAAATATATAAATACTAAAAATAAAAATTTTAAAATCATATTGAGTGAATTATACAGGTTTGCAAAAGAAGTGGATGCCTTTTTGACCAGATCATTTTATTCTTATGTAATTAGACGCCTAAATTCAAATCTGAGGTCAGCTAACCTCTATCACGTCAGTTTCAAGGTTATTTCAAGTTCAAATGGAGTAAAATTTACTAAATAAATCTGAAGGAGTAGATATGTACGTTTTTGAGGTCATTGAATCCGAATTCGTGGTTTGTTTAGTCCCCCAAGGTTAGCCAGAGGTCATTTCAAAGTCAAATTGAAAAAATCTACTAAATAAATCTGAAAAAAAAAAGATATGTAGGTTTTTGGGGTGGCTGAATCCAAATTCGTGGTTTGTTTAATACCCCAAGGTCAGCTAGAGATAATTTCAGCGTCATTTCAAGGTCAAATTAAGAAATATCTACTAAATAGACCTGTAAAAGAAGAGATGTAGACTTTTGGGGGCGCTAAGTCTGAATTCGTGGTTTGTTTAATACTTTAAGATTAACCAGAGGCCATTTCAAGGTTATTTCAAAGTCAAATTAAAAAATCCACTAAATAAATCTGTAAAAGAAGAGAATCCACGAGTAGCTAGATCAATATTCGTTACATAGCAGACAGGTAAGCGGATCAAGTTTTTGAGCCAAAATTCAAGCTATCAAAACCTCGTACCCCACGCACAGCTAGATTGATCATCGTTACACAGCAGATATGCAAGCGGAGTTAGTTACTATGAAATAGTAATCCAAAACCCAAGCGCCCAAACTCACATAACCCACGCACAGCTAGATTGATTTTCATTACACAGCAGACAGAGGAGTGGATCGAGTATTTAAGGCGAAACCCAAGCGGCCACAATAACACACTCTAGGTGCAGCAAGATTGATAGCCACTACATAGCGAACAGGCGACCGGATCAAGTTTTTATAAATATGCCAAAACATAAGCTCTCGTAACCACATATCTCACCCACAGCGAGATTAATGCTCGTTAAGCAGCAGACAGGGGCGAAAAACAAGGATTTATGAGTATATGAAATAAAACCCAAGCACTCCGAAAACCATAGACCCCAAACACAGCATGTATGAGAATTTGGGGTTTGTGTTATACACTTATGAAAACTCGCTTCGCTAGCCTAGCTGTTATGTAACGGATATCGATTTAGCTGCGCGTGGGGTATGTGATTTTAGAAGCTTGGGTTTCACCTTATAAACTCGCTCCGTTCACATGCCTGCATGGGGTACGTGATTTTGGGAGCTTGATTTTCGGCTTAAAAACTTGATTGCTCGCCTGTCTGCTATGTAACGGATATTGATCTAGCTGCACGTGAATTCCCTTTTTTTACAGATTTATTTAGTATATTTTCTTCAATTTAACCTTGAAATGATTTTCAAATGGCTTCTGGTTAACCTTGGGGCATTAAACAAACCACGAATTCTGATTCAGGCATCCACATCACCTATGAGTTTTGATGTGGAAATCTCAAAAAAAAAAATCAAAAGAATCATGATTTTACAAATTAAATCAATATTTTTTTATTTAAAAAAAACAAACAAAATTAACCCAACCCTGTTCTTGAGTCAGTACAACAAAATTCTAAATTATCCCAAGTGAAAGAGTAGGCAGATACCTTAGGTACAGCTAGCAAGTCTCATATTCATAATATTTTAGTAAGCAATAAATTTCGGTCTTTTGAACCAAAATTTAAGATGTAGATGATGCTCGCCATTTGGAGTTTTGTATGATGATAATTGAAAAAATTTTAGTTAACAGATTATTTGATAGGAACATTTTGTTTTCCGACTAGGTAACTTTTACGACTAATAGGGTAAGTCTCTTCACAAAATTATAGGGACTGGGTACAGGAAAATCCTAATTTTAGAATTGCCAATAGCCAAAATTTTAAAAAAGTTAATGTTTGTTGCGGCGTAATATATCGTAGAATAATTGAACCTTATTTTTTAGCAGGAGGATGAACATTTATAGTTTGGAAAAAACCTTATTTTTCAATAAGACAAATGTCCTGCTCAATCTACATTACGACTGACAAACTGGTTCACTTCCAGGATAAATGGATTGGCCGTTTTGGACTAATGGCCTAGCTTGCTAATTCGCCTGATCTCACTCCAATAGATTATTTTCTATGGTTTACTTAAAGCAACGATGATTTTAATGATAACATTGATCAACTAAAAGAGAAAATCGTGGAAGCTGTTGCAACTATAATTGGTCAACATGTAAAATAATTATCTTTTCATTTTAAACCAATTTTTAAGGTTTCACAACATTGCTTTAAAAAAAAATTAAATGTACAATTAATTTTTGTATTTTCCTCATTAAACTACGTTTCTATTCTGGCAAAACTAGGCTAAATAAAATTAAAAAAAAAAAATACAAATAACAGTATTTTATTTAAGATGAACTCTACATTTTTGAATATTCTGAACACCCTGTATATGTTATCATAACTTTAATCACTGTTTTTGAAGCAAAACGTTTTATCAAGAATCATTCCCCGCAAAATAAAAAATATTGAAGTTTACTAGAGTAGGGTACCTCATCCTTGGACACCCTGTATTCACTAGATACCCTGTTTAATTAAATTTCTTCTTAAGGATTTGCAAAATTGTTTTTTAATTATATCGTCATGAACCGGGCAAATTTTCCAGATAAATACTTGTTAACAACGAATTCTTACCTTACACGCGATAATTTGCCCCAATTTATCACGTTTTCTACTTATTTCAACACACGCGAGCTGTTTTACAAGTATATGGAAACATTTTTCGCATTTTCCAATCAATTGTAATTTTTTAAAATTCGACATTTTTTTAGTGCTTAAACCTCCTTAATACATGTTTCGATTTACATCCTAAAAAACCTAAGATACGCCTCAGAGATTTACAATGACCTAAAAATATTTTGCAGGGCCAAAAAAAGCAATCAGAATTTTATAACATAGGTATTAGATGATAATCAGAAATATAAAAATTATTATGAAATATTACATAACAGATATTTTAATATATCGAAAGAAACAGCATTTTTCTACAATAAAAGCGGAAGGAACATATTACTTTCACTATCTCTTCGTTGATAATCCATTAATAAGACAGTGAAAGTATATTTAGTTCCACAGTATATATAGTTTCCGCTTTAAAAAGGAATCATCAGTCAACAATTTGTATTAATTGTAACATTTCGTTTATAATTTTCAGTAACCGACTTATTATTTTTGTACAATGAAATTTTTTACTGGTGTAACTTTCCTTTGTGCCGTCGCTGCGGTTAAAGCCGGTTACGAACATGGCGGTGGCGGTCACCACGATTTATCGCACACCGTTGAAATTACCAAACACGTCCCAATTCCGGTCTACAGACATGAAGCTGTGCCAATTCCACACGCCATTCCAGTTCCAGTACCAAAACCTGTAGCTATTCCTGTACCACAACCTTACCCAGTTCAAATTAAGGTACCACAACCAGTCGCTGTTCCCGTCATCAAAACCATTACCGTTCCTGTTGAAAAACCAGTACCATACAAGATTGAAAAGGAAGTACACTACCACGTTGAAAAACCAGTACCAATTCCAGTAGAAAAACATGTACCAGTAAAAATCACCAAACCAGTACCCGTCAAAGTACCTGTATACAAGGTCGTATACCACCACAGTAAACATTAATTTTTGATTTTTTCTTAACAAACGCAAGACTGATACATCATTTTCCTCATATTTCTTCTTTCACATTCATGTTTTCCTCTTAGTTGTTAATTCTTTTATTGTTGTTTTTTTGTTAATAAAAATGTCTAATTTGTAAATGTTTCCAATTTTTTTTTTACCTGAACAATTTGAAGGATAAAAATGATCAAATGAAAAACAAAACTTTTCACACGATTTTTTTTCAAAGGCATACTGTAACTTGTAATAAGCTGTAAACATTTTAAAGCATGTCTGATAATGTTGACAGTTATTACATGATTTAAATGTCAAGAGTATAACCTTGACTTAAAAGCCTTATAGCTAGTCAAACGCTAAGAAATTTGCTTTCTATGTTTTATTGGATTGTTTCAAAAATACTTTTTACTTCAATTTTAATTGAAGATTTTTGTTCAAGTTCAAACATGAAACTTATGAAATTCTTTTTAGAAAAAAGTTTATAGAGTCAAAAAACTTCCAATTAAAGTAAAACGGACTTTTTTCTTAACAAAGGGTTTCTAGTAGAATATTCCATAAAAAGATAATAAAATAGTGAATGGATTTTAATAGAATTTTCAATGGAAGCAAATAGGAACCTTGATTAAAATAAAGCTACTTTTATCTCTGTTATATTTCCTTCATATATTGGTCGTGTAGAGCTCTGCCTCTCCCTGGAAAATACTCTAGGTTACGCCAATGCCTAGTAATAGTAAAACTTCCGAAAATTAAACAGGAAATGAAAAAAAAAAAATCATTGCATAATATATTTAATAATATATATCAGAGAAAGTAACACAATTTATAACATAGGACGAAGTAAATACAAAGATTTAGGCACTTAATTAATTTCATAACAATCTGGGGCACGTTTTATAGCCTGAAGTAATAGAACGTAAACAATAAATATTGAATTTCTTAACTATTGAAAGGAAGGAAATGGATTCTATTTAAAACAAACTGTGCTCCCTTTTAAAGAAATTTCCGGGTTTGATCGAACACGGATGACAGGAAGTAGTTATTATCAACACCTGTCTCGCCGACACTCCTTTCAGTTAAGTCGGTTGTTTAGAAATCTGTTGTTATCTGAATACCGCATATTTGAAGGTTTTTTTTTTAATTTTGTGGTCAAGTTACGAAATACTTTTTTGAATATCTTTAGATGCGCTTTTTGGAGTGGCAAGGTTCTTGGCGCTTCGAGGTTAACGACACTTTCGCCGTCAACGTTGGTACGTTTTAGTGAAAAATAAGACATTGGTTTAAAATGGGTCGTTCAGAAGCATAGTGACTGAAGTGTGAAAATGTAGTTTTGAGATACAGCGGGCGCAAAAAATGCAATGAAATTATCCAATATTATTTTTTATAAAATATATTATGAAGAATAATATTCTTAATTTTAAATGCAAGCTACAATAAATAAAAAACGATACATATAGATATACTGCAAAATAACATTTTTTCTTTAAAGAAAATACAGTTAGACTGCTCTGTGGAAATACAGTTATATGAAAAAAAAGGCTGTTTTTACACTTGGGCACATGCATTTCGATCTTCTTCCACAATCTCCTCATCTATTGCCTGATCAATGATTCTTAAATTATTATATACTTCACAAAAAACTGGTAGTATATAAGGAAGGAGGTCCTGAAGATCTTTTTATTTAAGCTTATCGACTGGTCTCCTTTATGGATACAGTTCTTCTAGTTGAAAATTGTCGGATTTGATCTTCTTTACTTCTGCTTTTCACTTGCTGACGTCCATACTATAGAACAAGAGTGGTTCATCTGTCTTAAATATAAATCACTGAATTTTCCACCATGCTAGCTTAATATCTTCGTTCCTTTATCCCTATTTGTCAGAAAATTTTCTAACTTTCCTACTGATTTGAAATCTCTGCATTCTTACAACTTTAAATTTGTCTTTTTTTAACTGCTAAAATTACCTTTTGGCTGTTCTATTAGTCCGAAATCCCTGTCACAGGGAAAGTAAAATTGCCCTGAGACAAGGATTTTGTGATGGATAACAATCGGTATAAACTTACTTGTATATACCATATATCTACAAATTATTGTAATTTTTATATTTTGATTTTGTCCTCTACATTGATCGGTATACATTATTCCGATTCGGTGTTTTCGCGTAGTTTTTTACGTAATGCTAAAACCACGGCAGCTACAACCTCATGCCAAACGTACATGTGTATTTTGGACGATGTTAAATTATGGATACCAAGATCACAGTTGCCTCTTATAATATACTACTCCTATAGTAATACTTGGTGTTGGAAGTGTTTTCATCAGGTCGAAAGCTATGGTTGTTGTAGACGACATCTTTTGTGGCATCTTCCTGCATACCTTTGCGAGCTATCTCCGCCATTCTTAAGTACAATCCTTTTTCTGTTTTAATTCTTCTCTTTTCTTCACTTGATAGACAGTTTATCAGTATCTGTACCAAGATACCGAAAGTGAATATTGAATTGTTCAATAAATATTTTTGCAAATACAAATTTCGATATTCTCCAAATACAAAGAGAATAATTTACTAATTTTTAGATTGAGGGATAGATATTCCCATTGTGGATTTTCAATACGACCGTAATATGAAGTGTATCTTGCAAATCTGAGCCTCTTGAGTTATGTCTTTCGATGGATGTTTCCCTCTGCTGTCTAATGGTGGAGTAGTTATGTAACCATCTTTAGTATTATTTACTAAAGCTCTAGTCAGTCTACCATCTAAAAGCCTTGAAAACATTCTTGAAAAAGGACTTAACATACAGTCACCACATCTCCTGATTCCTTTGGTAGTGTGTAAACGCGTGTTTTATAATACTTATTGGGATTTTGGACTTTTTAACAACCTTAATCTGGACTTTAATGTAACTGGTCTGCAACATTGAAAATTAATTTGAAAAAATCGTTAAAAGTCAATTTTTTTAAACGTAAACCCTCTATTGTTACAATGTTATCTTATTTAGCATTAAAAACAACGGTGATTTTGTATAAGGTTGTCTACTTCAAAAATTTGTATTTTATGAAATATTGTCAATTTAACAATTAATATTTATATTGTAAAAATGCTAAACGGCTTATCTACACAGGGAAACAACTGCTAGCCTAAAATGAATTGAAAACAGATATAAACTGAACGAAAGTAACATTAGTGTCATTAAAATGTCATCAAATCAAGAAAAATTTTAGAATATAATATTCGATGAAGAAAACTTGATGTTGATGGATCGTTGACATACGAGGTGTGGCAATTAAGTTCCGGGAGTTTGCCAATAAAAAAACAAGCAAATTAAGTTCAAAATTTTATTATTGACCCTCACAATAGTCTCCCTCTAACTCCACACAACGATTCCAACGTTGTTTCCAAGATTGGTAGCATCCTTGGTAATCCACCGAAGTTAACCCGTTCAGCTCCACTGTTACAGCTCCTTTGACCTCCTGTATTCCGCCATGATGAGTTCCCTTGAGGTGCGACCTCATGTTGGGGAATAAAAAAAATGTCGCAGGGGGCAATATCGGGGCTATAGGGTGGGTGCGGCAATGTTTAAATGACTTTTTTCGCTAAAAACTCTTGCACAATGAACAATGAATGGGCCGGCGCGTTGTTGTGGTGTAAGATCCAGCCGTTCTCAACGAGTTCGGGTCACACACGGAAAACGCATGCCCGCAGCTGGTCCAGGACGCCAACATAGAACTGTCCAATCACTGTCTGGCCGGCAGGAACATATTCACGATAAATGATTTTGCGGATATCCAAAAAAAAAGGTCAACATTGCCTTCAGTCGCGACTTGGAAATCCTCGCTTTCGTTGGCCGCTCCCCACACTTTTCTACCCACTGCTGAGTTTGTTTACGTGTCTCGAAGTCATACTCAAATATCCAGGTCTCATCTTCAGAGACTATCGGACTCATCCAGTCTCTGTTGTCGCTCCGAATTGGGGACAACAAATCCTCGCAAATCGATTTTGGTATTTGTTTCTATTCATGGGTGAGAACTTTTGGCACCATCTTTGCGCAAATCTTTCGCATGTTCAAATTCTCGTGTAACGGTCTTTCTTCATGTTTAACTCGTCAGACAACGCACTAATGCTTAGGCGCCGGTCAAACATGATCAGTACGTGCAAAGGGTCGATATTCGCGTCGATACGAGAGGTGACGGTAGCTTCATCACGTGGATAGTCTTTTACCGATTCACGCCCCTCCTTGAACTGCTTCGCCCATTCAAACACGCGAGCGCGTTTTCGACATGCACTCGTTTCCATACACCACTAGCAATTTTCGGAGGGTTTCCTAGGGTTTCTCGCCAGATTTCACTAAAAATTGAATCACAACACGTTGCTTGTAATGTGAGTCACCCATTTTCACGACGCCACTAAAAAAGTTACTTTCGAAAAATGCGAATAAAACACAAACCAAACGTGCTATCGACTTCAACCTTGGACTGAAACTAAAATGAAAGTCCCCCCTATCTAGACAGATGTTGACCAACGTCGCAGTGTTGCCAGTTCCCAAGTTATAACTAAATTCCCGGAACTTAATTGCCACACCTCGTATATAATTTTTTTTTAAATAATAATTTTATGTCTTTATATTTTTCCTTTCTTAAAGTCATCTAGTGGTTCAGAAACATTAGCTACCATTACTTGTTTTAAAAAATTGCAGAATATTTTCAAAAAAATGTACCTGAGAAAAAAAAAACTATTTTTTTAATGTTACAAATACATATATAAAACTCCCATAAATTAATGCATACTAATTATGGTATACCTGTATAAGTCTACGTTTACTATACTTCTTTATCGAAAGCGGAAGTGATAGCATATAAAATGAATAAAGCGTGACTCCCTTCTAAAATAATTCCTTTCTTGATACGATATCATATTTACAATCACAAAATTCCATTTTTGCGTAGTACCTGTATAATTACGTAAACAACAATAAAATCAGTTGCAAACATTAATCGAAATAAATAACCATTGATCAAAAATTAAAATTGCAAGCTTCCTTTCATTTACGCAGATAAAAAATGTTTCTGGTTACTCCATTGGGAATGTATACCCAGTAATTTTATTGCTTATATCACATATACCGGATGATCAAAAACAATATTTACTTTATAAGAAAAATGTTAAAAGTATAGTTTTTACAATGCGTCTTGAGACTTAGAGTACCCAATTTAGTAAGAGTCCTGAGAACAGCGTTGGGACTACAATTGCAGTACAAAAAGCAGTATTGAAGAATTATTATATTTCGTTACAGCTTTAATTTTTCCAGTTTGGAAAATGGGATTTTCCTTTAGCTTTTTATGTACTAATTTAAAATATAAATACACTTTCTAATACAGAAATGATCTTAATAGGTTCTGAAATGGAACTACCAATTCTTATATACTGAAAAATTAATTCGACAACAGACATTTTAGAGGTTTTGTTTTTTTTTTATTAACAACAACAATAACAACAAAAATAACAACGGAAAAATCACAATGATTTAAATCAGTCTTGAATCTATCTATACAGATGCTAAAATTAGTGTTTGCTATGGTGGTATACAACCTTATATACTGGAACTTTAACAGGTACAGGTTTGGTAACCTTTATAGGAACATGCTTTTCGACTGTAACTGGGTATGGTTTTGCGACATGGTACGGAACTTCTTTCTCTACTTTGTAAGGTACTGGTTTCTCAACTGGGATGATAATGGTTTTAACAACTGGCACAGCGACCGGCTGAGGTACATTAACCTGAATTGGGTAGGGTTGTCCAACGGGTACAGTTACTGGTTTAGGCACTGGAATTGGTACTGAATGAGGAATTTTAACGACCTCATGTTGGTAAACAGGTACGGGTATTTTCTTGGTGATTTCTACGGTATGAGATAAACCATGGCCGCCGCCATTAACGACCACGATAGCACACAAAAGTGAAACACCACACAATATATTCTTCATGTTGCCAAAAATGTAAACTAAATTTTGAACACGATATTATAATTGATACAATTTGTTGACTGATACTTCCTTTTTAAAACGGAAACTATATATACCAACGAAGAAATATACTTTCACCATCTCTTTCTAATGGGATTATCAAAGCAGAGGTTGACTGGGCATGACGTTACTAATTTGATATAACAAATATTACGTAAAGTTTGCACCTGGCCTTCGAAAAAAAGGCGAGGTTTTGTATTGCAGAACCAAAATTTTGCTTGGGAAAAAACATGAGGGGATTTCCTTTTAATTAGAGATGAATTAATGCTAATCAGGGTTGGGTTGATTTATTTTTTTTTTGACGTGTGGATGCATTTGTAGTGCCATTACAGCATATTTTTAATATGTCATTGAAGTTGAGTGTATACCTGGCTGAATGGAAATTGAATAAGGTTATAACAATTTTCAAATCAGGAAATATGAACTGCAGGGAGAACTATAGGTCTATTGCTGTTGGATCGGCTCTGTCAAACGCCTTCAAATTAGTTATATATAACAGAATGTTTACTAGATTTGCAACTCAACGTGCAGAAAAGATAAATCAGTTGGTATGGGTCCAAAGAAAATTTCTAAAATTTCTATATTACAACAAATTTGTCATTTATCATCTTAGACGATTTGCACAACAACAATTTTTAAAAAAATTGCCTTTTGATAGTCTTCAAATAAGAAGAATTCGAACATGTCTAGCAAAATTACCGTTCAGAAGAAGTTCACCAATTAACACTAGATCTAGGTATTTGTTTTATCTGCCTATACCGAGAACATATTTTTATAAGAATAATCCCGTTTATTGCATGTGTGATTTAGCGAAGAGGTATTAAAAAAAATGTAAATAAACTTTTAAGTGACTATATTTGGTAGCTGTGTTTTAGCATTTGCCACTATTGTTTACTGTGTTTTGATTGTTGGTGTTTTAAATATTGTGTATGTAGCTTATTATTTTCCTTTTTTAAGTTATTATCTGTAGATTATAATTATGAATAGTGTCTGTAATTGGATAAACCTGTTGTATTTATTAAAAAATAAATAAAAATTGTTGATTTATTTGAAATTATCACATAAAAACTCATAAACAAACCGAGAAAAATCAATCATGTTTAAAAAATATATTTCCTTATCGAGTATAAATACCCAACTAAATAATTTACTGAAAATTATTATAATATTTTTATTTTTAGAAGTCATTTCACAGATAAATGACAAAACTTTAATAATAATGGCTAGACTGAGAATTGGACATTCGAGACTGACACATAGATATCTCATAGAAAAGACAGATCCGCCTATATGCCAACATTGTAATACGGGTCTTTCCATCAAACATATCGCTGCACAATATGGCCATCTTTAATTATCCTTGAACATTACTACCTCCTTACGGGAGAAACTCTCATCAAAAACGCCCCACAGATCCTCAAGTTTCTTGAAACATCCAAACCGCTTGATCAGCTCTAAATACCTATCTTAGACACTAGAAAGCCCAGGAGGCTGATGTGTCTATAATTAATATCTCTATCTCTTTTATACATTGTAATATATATATATATATATATATATATATATATATATATATATATATATATATATATATATTACAAAACTCACATTTTACAAGTAGGTATATGGGTACATTTTTCTTTTATTAAAAAAATTAAGAAATTAAATTTTTATTTTTTACGGATATCCCTTAGCAAAAATTTTTAATTTATTATTAATAATAAACAATGCCCAATATGTCGGTGTAAAATATTTTTAAAAAGTAAACCACTTTTTACTTATTTATTATTCGTTGTAAATGATTTTTGACACAGTGCTAGCTTATTTCTTGATAATAATACGGGGTGATCTAAATAAACTATTTTTTTTAACGTTTCTATGAAATTAAAACTAAATTTTTGATTTTAGATATGCAACAGAGTACTTCATAACAGACTGAAAAGAATGCAAATTCCGCTTCATCAGGTTTGTCAACTTCTAGCTTCATATCCAGTATCGAAAAATCTCCACCAAATATTTCCAAGCCGACTCAAAAAAAGAAAAGAACCAAAATTTGTTCCTCTATTAGCAGTTTTATAACTGGTACAACAAATACAATTTTTGCTCCAACTCGAGCTTTAGGTGTATTAAACACTGGCAAGTACGACAGGCGATTCAAAAATTGAGACCTGGTTTTACACCCACATCCAGGACATCTGTAGCAACTACTCTTTCAGATGTAATTTATGAAGAAGAAAAAGAAAAATCTTTTTCTTCTCTCTCAGAAAAATGTGTAAATATGTAAATTAACGGGTGGTCAAATGTTCACAACGAAACTGTAATATGTTCAACTATAACAAAAAAAGATGGACGAGCGTTTTTCTATGAAACTATTGATACCTCTGGAAAGTCCCATACTTCGGAATACTTGACGGAACTTTGTTGTGTCTTCATGTAAACTATAAACGTTATGTTAAATCTTTCGTGACAAACAACGTGGCGAACATCGCTGACATGAGAAAAAGTATTGAAGAAAGAACCACTTCTAAAATTATGACCTACAGTTGCTCGGCACGTCTCTTGAATTTGCTGTTCAAGGACCCTAAGTGTCCGGTTCCGATTAATTAAACTTCAATATGTTGTAGAGGATACAAAAATAAGAGATATGTGTTATTTTTATCTGCGGAGTACAAGTATAACATGCTGTAAATCGCCCCTAACGTTCACCCCTAAGAACAGTATATTTGAAATATATCAGGTTCTAAATGATATTTACAAAACAAAATGAAAATTACTTGTTATTCGAAATGATGTTAAACTATAATATTCACCCCCAAGGATATCATCCCTTATTTTTTATAAGGGTAAACCATCTATTCGCGCACATAATTTAATTCCAAAAATTACGAAATTTAATGAAATTATTTGAAAATATTTTTTTAAGAATACCATAAGTAACATAAGTAACATAAGTTGACGTGTTCCGGGGTTTCTAAAAATAAACTAATAAAAGAGGGTGAATCATCCTCAAATACTTTTTTTTTAATCTCAAGTTCTAATTGAGATATCTTTACAAAACAAAACGAAAATTACTTGTTATTTGAAATGATGTTGAGCAATGATATTTTCACCTTCAAGGATATTATCCCTTATTTTTTATAAGAGTAAACCATCTATTCGCGCATGTAATGAAAATCTAAAAATTACGAAATTTATTGAAATATTTTGACGAATACCATAATTAACTCAAGTTGAAATGTTTCGGGGTTTCCAAAAATAAACTAGTAAAAGAGGGTGAGTCACCCCCAAATACTTTTTTTTTAATATCCCAAGTTCTAATTGAGATAATTTTACAAAACAAAACGGATATTAGTTTTTATTTGAAATTATATGAAACTATAGAATTTCATCCTCAAGGTTATCATTCCAAGGATGTCATTCATACATGTATTATTATACTTAAAATTGCCAAATTTCATGTGATATAAACATTATATACCCTATTGAAAGTTTTAATTAGTAAGATAATTAGAAATCACTATATAGCGTGAATCATAATAATTTACAAATCTATGTTTAAATACAAAAATAGAATATTTATTCATATAATACAATATTTAGTAGAACTTATAATACTACGGATTGTATGTTGTACAATAACGGAAATCTTCAAAAAGTGTTTTAATCATAACGACTTTTATACCATAAACATCGAATTATTGCAACATTGCTGCAGCCAATGAATTTCAAGATAGATCCTCATAAAAAATAGGGGATATCTATGGAATGAAAACAACATGATATAACCTCAATTCAACTAACAAGTAATTCCCATTTTGTTTTGTAAAGATATATCAATTAGAAATTGAGATTTGAAAAAAAGTATATTTTACTTCGTTTTTTGAAACCCCGAAGCATGTCAACTTGAGTTAATTATGATAGTCATGAAAATAATATTTTGAAACAGTTACATTAAATTTCTTAATTTTTGGAATTAAATTACGAGCGCGAATAGATGGTTTACCCTTATAAAAAATTTAGGGATGATTTCCTTGGAGGTGAAAATACCATAGTTCAACATCATTTCAAATAATAAGTAATTTCCATCTTGTTTTGTAAAGATATCCCAATTAGACCTTGAGATTAAAAAAAAAAGTATTGGGTGGTGGCTCACCCTGTTTTACTAGTTTATTTTTAGAAACCCCAAAACACGTCACTTTCAGTTACTTATGATATTCATGAAGAAAATATTTTCACACAATTTTATTAAACTTTGTAATATTTAGAATTAAATTACGTGCGAGAAAAATGGATAACAAGTAATTTCCCTGAGATATTTCAAATATACTGTTTTTAGGGGCGGTTTTCACAATGTTATAATTAAAATAAGTGACTCTTAATCGAGGTCGGATAGTTAAGATACATTCCTTGTCAGTGAATGAAACAAAAAAAGATACTGCTTCCGCCATATACCAAAAAATATTGAATATTGGACTTGAACGCAGAAGAATATCTAAATATTTTGAAACTCATAGCAATGGCCCTTGATATTTTGCAAAAAGAGATGCAACTCTTTCAGATGCTGCAGATCAATGGAAATGCTTTCAGCATATCTTTGAGGAAGAGCTAGAGCATTCTCTTAAAAAAAAACATTTTATCGTCAATATGACTAAGCATTAATACCGTATTATTTTGTATATGTTAAATCCCCTAAACAAAAGTATAAGTTATCTCCAGAAGAATTAAATTTGGCCTTAGAAATTATTGCTAAATTATTTGAAGATACAGGATTGTTACCACTGGCAAATAAAATTGAACGCACGCTCCAATCCCTCTAAAAAAATAATGTTTTCGTAATCACTAACATAAAACACAAATAGGATTCACAGGTGGACCTCACAAAATAATGAGCCCGAAACTGCAAAATAGTTACAAGGAATAAAGCAGCTTCTTCAGCGTCGTTGATGGAACGTATATTTATTCCATTTGGTTTTGTGCATTCCAATTTAAGGTATAGATTGGGGATTAAAAAAGGTGGAACATTGGTATTTCTATTTATTAAATTTTACAATGAAAATGCCAATGATGATAAATTATAAGTTTATGATTTCAAGTTGTCTTTTATATTAATTTTCTTCAAATGCTATAAGTTTTAAATATTTTTAAAAACTGAATTACTTGATTTAAAAGTGTATGACATTTAGGTAGTTTAAGGCAAAGTTTATCATTTTTCTTATGTTCTTAGGTATTGCAATGTAGCTATCATCGATCATATCAGTAAATTTAAACAGCAATACATTTGTTTGGAGGCTGCTATGGTCGGTGTGGGGGGACGGGGAGCTTTTTAACGTTTGACAGACATATATATGAATACTTATTTTGCTTTTAGTTTTATTGCTAGTCGTGACTCTTTTCCGTGTTTTTAAGTGTTAGAATTTACTATAAATGCGAAGTTTGCAATTAATATCAACAAAAAAAATATTTAAAAACTTACTTTTCTTGGTAAATACTGTTAGCTATTGTTTATATACTGAAAATAACAATAATAATAATTTAGGCAATCACAAATTTATACTCTTATATATTCTAGAATGACGTACCGATTATCATATTATACTCGTTTAAATAATGCAATTAGAAAAGGATAGCATTGAATAGGTACTTATGTACTAAGAATAAATATCTACTATTTTTCGACACTTTTCCAAACATAAATAAAAATATTATTACGTTATTCAGCATTTAAACAACCGGACCCTAGTTTTGACGATATCCTAACTCTACAGGGATATGTTTGAAGGTAGCTATTAAGTTGTTATATATAATATATATGTATTATATTATAATAAATATTTTTTTTAATATAAATAAAGATTTTTAATGAAAAAAATCAAATTTTTTAAATCGTGGTTTTAATCATCTAATTAAAATCAACTCAACCCCGTGTACTAGTATAGAATTGATTTAAATTTTCTTCATTATAATTGTTACTTAGGTTATTCTGGTTTAAAAAAGCAATTTTAATCCTCATAAGTTCAATTGTTTTTTTTTGTAATTAATACTTTTTTTATGAAAAATATTATTAAACTGTTCTTAAATTTGTCACTTCAAGGCATCAATGATAATACATTTTGCTCTTTTTAAGATATGACAGGCAGAAAAAAAGGAGAAGAAAGTTTAATAGGGGGAAATTAAGAACAATGTACTGACCGATTCCATGCGAAATAATGCAGTGAAAATATTCAAAAAAATAAAATTCTTTCTCCGTGAAGTATATTATTCTAAAACCCAAAAAGTCATTTTCAAGGATAGAGATTTTAAAGTTGAGCTTAGAGGTTTTGCAGGGAAGAAAAAAGTAAGTCATTTTTTATTCAAAATTGTATATTTTTATGACTAGTTGACGTAATTCAGTTTTCTCTTTTGATAAAGGTCACGCGAGTCATAAACTTTCAGAAAAACAAATTGAAAACTGAAAACTTTTCAAAATTAACAAAATGGCGGCAATTAAAAAAAAAGAAATAAGTGTGAATTTCTTAAAACTACATTTTTTTTGACGAATTTGTTTCAAGGATGCCTTGTTATACGCTTCTTTAATTACCCTGAAAAACCTTCGAGTTCATTTTTTTTTCTAACATTTTAAGGAGTGTCTTCATATTAGGTAACACTATTCCAAGGAAACAAAATATGAGCCTTAAAATTAAAAAAAAAACATTTTAAAATTTTCATTTTTTAATAAAAACGTAACAAAATTTACAACAACTACAACAAAAAATGGAAATCACAATGATCAAATCAGTCTTGCGTCTATGAATGAGGATGATGAAGGATGATGGTGGGGATGACGATGAAATTAATGTTTGCTATGGTGGTACACAACCTTGTACACTGGAACTTTAACTGGTACAGGTTTGGTAATCCTTATAGGAACGTGCTTTTCGACAGTAACTGGGTATGGTTTTTCGACATGGTACGCAACTTCTTTTTCCACCTTGTAGGGTACAGGTTTCTCCACCGGAATGGTAATAGTTTTAATAACTGGTACTGCAACAGGCTGAGGTACTTGAATCTGAATTGGATAGGGTTGTCCTACGGGTACAGCTACTGGTTTAGGTACTGGAACTGGTACTGCATGAGGAATAGGCACAGCTTCATGTTTGTAAACGGGAATAGGCACTTGCTTAGTGATTTCTACCGTATGGGATAAATCATGACCGCCATCGTAGCCTGCATTTACGGTCACAAAAGCACACAGAAGTGAGAAACCGTATAGAAAACTCTTCATGTTCGTGAATGAACTATTAAAGCGCGAACACGATTTTGCAAATGTTACAGTTTGTAGACTGATACTTCCTTTTTAAAACGGAAACTATATATACCAATGAGAAAATATACTTTCACTATCACTTACAACAACATTATCAAATGAGAGACACGGTCAGATGACTAAGTAATCTTATAATACGACGTAATTGATATTATATAATCGATTTTGGGTGCCCATGGCCTTCGATAACAAGGCATAGACCTTTAAAAAATGTTGAAAGGATAATATAAAGATAAATAAAGGAGTATTTCTAGTTGTATGTATTTTTAGAGATGTTACGAGAAACAAAAAGTTTTGAGACGAGAAACCAAACCTATGTAACGAAAATCTCACCTCAGATCTTTTTCAATGTGTTTTACTTATTTTTATTTTTCTTAATTGTGGGTCCGGCGAAGGGATCTTCGAGAGTAAGATGTTTATCATTTAAAAAATTGCAAACAAAATATTGTTTGTCCTTACAAGGAGGCGAAATATTCGGATCCGATTTGGAGGATATAAAAAGAAGAGAGGTGTATTTTTTATAGGAGTAAAATCATTTTTAGGAGGTAAAAACTAACCCTAAAGAACACTCCAAAATGTTTTTTTTTTAAATCTTAAAATCTAATTAAAAAAAACAAAAACAGAATTGAAAATGCTTGTTATTTGAAACAAAGTAAAACGATGATGATTATTGTTTGTAAGGGTAAACTTGCACTTCATTCACGTATTCTAAACATTATGAAATCAAATGTAATTCAGTCCGGGAGCCCAGAGAGTTTTCGTAGCCGATGAAGAGACATGGCTCCACCAAAGTTTCTCATCTGTATTTTGACACCTTGATTACTAATATCGAGGGTAGATTTTTAAAAAATTGTCAGGTAGTTTGTTATAAACAAAAAAATATTAACAATTCATAAAAATTGTATTTTTTTTTGTGAAACGAAAAATATTTTCGTCTTCCTCGGCCAATTCTAAGCAAAAACAGTCTCTCCGAAGTAGAGTTTTTCAGTTAAAAATCGTTTTGCATTAGAAAAATTGCATTTTTTTTGTTATGTTTCAACATGAATAACTTTTGAGAAATAAACATTTTCAAATTCTGCGCCCAGCAATTGAGTGTGGAGCACTATAAGCTGGGGAAATGTAATATTGTTATTACTTTTTAACGCGATAAACAAATTATTTACAACGTACGCGCCGCCATGTATGAAGGGAAGTGGAAGTCTACTTGCAGGCGTTCACCTAGGCATTTAGCTTTCGCTGATCGTTCGTATTAAAACTTTAAATACATTTTATTATATATAAACTTCGAAAATAGTAGACAGAATTGAGATAAGAAAAGAGAGAAAAAGAATACGAAAGATCCCAGCAAAAACATGACAAAGTCTTGGTTGTTCATATGTCTTATCCTTTCAGGAAGAGAAAAGGAAATATTATACACAGTTTATTTCCTGTAAATACCACTCTAATCCTCTCTCCATACGCGTTTCGATCACCTTATGGTTTCGCGAGTGGAGCTGTATCGAACCGAGAACACCATTCGCAGGAAACACCTGCTAATTAAAATATAAATTCCAAGATATGTCGGTAGGATATCAAAAACTTGCCAACTGCCGACTTTGATGTCAGACTGAAAAATATCGCCAGGCAAACGACATCTATGAATCACCGGAGTAGAGCGAACGAAACGCGTATGCAGAGAGGACCAGAATGGTATTTGCAGGAAATAAATTGTTTGTATATATTTTTCCGTTTTTCTACCTGAAAGGATAAGACATATAATCAACCATTTAAATACAGCAGATAGTTTTCTTTATTTCTTACTGAAAGTCGTTTTATAAGCCATTTATTTCGACGAACGTAAAGATAATACCCTGGTTCAGCATTTAATTGATAATAAAAATCACAGAACTACAGTTAGCGAAGAACATATTGTGATTGTTTCAGAACCAGTAACTAAATATTTCGGTCCTATAGCCGTTCCATATGGAACAGCAAAAGCAATTTCCGAAAACATGATACAGTTTCCGCAGCAGCAAATGGATTTGATGAATTTGGAACGATGGAACTGCTGTAAATACGGGAATTCACAATGGTGTGAATAGAAAGCTATAAATTCACGTTAGTAGGCCACTACAGTGGTTCATTTTTATGTTGAACGCAAATGAACTACCTGTGCATCATTTAATGAAACATTTAGAAAACTACTGGACCCTCTGGGTTTTCTGGTGAAATCGGAAAAAAAAAATACAATCTTGCGAATTGATACCGGCCACAGACTTTCAAAAGATTTCCACAGAACTTCTTGAAATTTACAAATGTTGAGCACAAACAAAAAATATTTGTACAACATAAGCTTGTCTATATCGAGCGGTGTGGCAACTGTAAACTCTTCTGAAAATTTGAAGTGTTTAACAGAATATGTTTTGAAAGTTTATGCTTCAACATGGTTTTCAATAAAGTATTTTTGAAGTTAAATATGGTCCGTAACATTTATTAAACCTAATCAAGCGGTCACGATATATGTCATGTCATTAGAGAGAAATTGTTCACAAAATAAGGGGGAGGGTAAGTTTTGACTTTCTTCTCGGTATGGTGGTACAGGTAGGCCATCATCTCGATGATAGTGGAATAGGATAAATTGTGTTTTATAACAATTTATTCTAACTGTGCAACCTCTAACACAGAAAGGATATGATGGAGAGAAGTTTGCATTTACTGTTCGCATTTTACTTCATTCATACGCGGAGCTGCATATAGTTGTACGTTTGCTGAATGTGATTTCAGCACTACAACGGTATAATGTGGATATATCCACTGCTATTGCATCTCACACGGAGGAATCCGTGAAATCCGCATAAACATATATACGCCATCCGGCGGGAGGTCGGAGAAGCCGCGTTCAGTATTTGCATGCTTCCTTCCGATCTGTCCTTTGCACAGCCAGGTGCATGTCGGTACCCTGATGAGTCTAGTAGAGACGAAACATGTACCTCTGCCGTATCACTGTGGCGGGGAGGGTAAGTTTTGACTTTCTTCTCGGTATGGTGGTACAGGTAGGCCATCATCTCGATGATAGTGGAATAGGATAAATTGTGTTTTATAACAATTTATTCTAACTGTGCAACCTCTAACACAGAAAGGATATGATGGAGAGAAGTTTGCATTTACTGTTCGCATTTTACTTCATTCATACGCGGAGCTGCATATAGTTGTACGTTTGCTGAATGTGATTTCAGCACTACAACGGTATAATGTGGATATATCCACTGCTATTGCATCTCACACGGAGGAATCCGTGAAATCCGCATAAACATATATATATATATATATATATATATATATATATATATATATATATATATATATATAATAAATTGTGGTAAAAGTATTAATGCAACGATCCGTGAAAGTTATAATGAATTATGTGCACTAGGTGGGCAGCTGGTAGTAGACTTCCACTTCCCCTCATACATGGAGGCAGGTACGTTATAACTAATGAAACGCTTTTTGTTTATTGCGTCAAAAAGCAATAAAAGATTAAAATTTCGCATTGCGAATAATCCCAGTTTATAGTCCTTGACTTCAATTATCAATTACTGGGCTCAGAATTTGGAAATATTTATTGAATCAAAAGTTATTCATGTTGAAAAGTGGCAAAAAAAACTAAAAGAGATACTTTTGCTTAGGTCGACCGAGGAACATGAAAATATTTTTTTATTTTTCAATAAAATTATTTTATAAATTATAAACAATTTTTTGGTTTTAACAAATTACCTGGCAATTTTTCGGGAATCCACCCTCGATAATTTGTAATCAGGAGTCAAAATAAATGTAAAAAACTTTAGTGGAGCCTTGCCCCTCCATCGGCTACGGAAATCCATTGAGTTCTACGACTAATTCTTTGAAAATATTTTTTTATGAAAACATAAGCGACTTAAAGTTGAAGTAGTTTAGAATTTTCGAAAAAAACTAATAAATGGGAATTTTCAAAGTATATTTTATATCTTTGAAGATTTGAACTAGACATCATCTATTAAAGAATATATTTTCTGCAAATCCATAAACAAAAATATATAAAAAAACATTTAATTTTAAACGTCAGTAACTGATATTTTATAGGTTCGTTAATGACTCGCGTAAACTAACGTTATTTTATTTAACCGCTCGCATTTAATACCACTTGTAAAAGAAAACATATAAGTCAAAACCAATTTAAGAGACTGGTAATTTCTCAACATCTGCAATATGTAACTTTTTATGAGATATTTAAAAGGATACTTGAAAAAATGTTATCGTTCAATTAAAGTTAATTCCGTTATCTGCTTGAACATCTTGGAGAGGACGTAAAAAGCTTGATTAATCAGATTATAAGACGAACGGTCTTTAATAAAATAATATTTATTATTCCGTGTTTATCCAAAAAGAGAAATGTTCACGTATCCATGTTGGTTTTGAAAATTTAAATCGATTCTGGTTTTTGCTACAGTTTAAAAAAAATTTTAATGAAGTATTTCAAACAGTTTAGCTCTATATATATATATATATATATATATATATATATATATATATATATATATATATATATATATATATATATATCCAACTTCTATGTTCCATTTTTTTCTACCTTCTTATTTTCTGTGTCCATGATATTCCTGATGACCTCCTCAAAGCAGTCATTTTTATTTCCTTCTGTAAGTCTCTCCCCGTAAATTAAACAATTTTTAATCTGTGTTCTCTATGTTTATTTATTTTTTATTAATATTTTTGCTCCACAGTATCTTATTTAGATATCCTGTTACACATCTAGCTTGGATAATTCTTGCACGAATTTATCATTCGTTTCCGTTTTTATCAAAAATGACTCCTAAATATTTGTAATCGTTGCTTCTTTCTATCTCTGTCTTCTTCTTCTTTCAGCAACTTCTTAGAGTCCACCACTGGACACAGGCCACCCCTGTATTTTTCCATGATTCCTTATTTTGTGCAGGCTGATGCTATCTGTTCCCCACCTTGTCCCTGATATCGTCAAGCCAACGCAACTGTGGTTTGCCAACACTGCGTTTATGTAAGCGAGGTCTCCATTGTACGATATGCCTTGTCCATTTCGAATCGTCCTGTCGGACGACATGTTCCACCCAGCTCCATTTCAGATGTGGAATGGGTGTTTTGACATGTATTACTTTAGTTCTTTGTCTCGTTTGTGACATAGTCTCTAAGACTTATTCCCAACATCATCCGCTCTATGGCTCTTTGAGCAGTCTTAAGCGTGTTAGTCGACTTAACAGTGAGTGTCATTGTTTCCATTCTATATGTAATCCCGAACAGTATGCAGATATTGAAGACTTTTCGTTTTAGATCAATTGGAATTATTCGACTTCTCAAAACGTGTGAGAATTAGTCGTGATTGCCCATGTCAATGGAACACGTTTATTTATTTTGGCAATTTAATTTTCTTTACCTAATTTGATGTCATGTCCCAAAGAGATATATTCTTTGACATTTTCAATATTCTGGTCCCCTATACGTACTTGTACATTGTCTAATGACATGACTTTCGTTTTATTCAAATTCATGATTAATCCGATTTTTATGAATTATCTTTGAAGTTCTTCCAACATATCTTGTAGTTCCATTATATTTTGGCTAAAAATCACTATATCATTTGCAAAGCGGAGGTAGCGCAGATGTTTGCCATCGATTTTGAGACCTTTTTTATTCCAGTCCAGAGTCTTAAACACGTTCTCCAAAGCAAGCGTGAACAGCTTTGGGGAAATCCCCTTGCCTAACTCCCCTTTTTATTTGAATTGGGTTTGTTTCTATTTTAACAATTGCTGCATTATCATATATGTGCCCACGATTCCACTAAGTCGAAGGCTTTATTATAGTCAACGAATGCGAGGAGTATTGGTTCGTTGTACTCGTTACATTTTTCTATTAGTGTGGGAACGAACTATACGTGTTCTATTGTAGCTCTTACTGAATCCAGCTTGTTCGTTGGGTTGATAGGCGTCCAATTTCACTGTGAGCCTATTTGTAATAATTTTTGTCAGAAGTTTGTACAGGTACCAACCACCTTTTGGGTTTTCTGAATGTTTATTAACAGACCCCATTCCTCATACGTTCCTAGTAGATTTCTTGCCATGTATTCTGTTTCCTGCTGGTACTGCTTGATCTTCGGCGAATTGTAATGTTTATATGGCTGTGTAGGCTAGCTGTATCCCCACCGTGTGACATTTCAGCCTCTATTTTGATAAAGCTCTCTTCGCATATATCTTGAATAATGTAGGTGAGACGCAGCATCCTTGTCTTAAACCTTTGGTGATTTTAAAGGATTTCAATAGCCTGTTATCCGTTATGATTTTTAAAACTGAATCTGGATACAGATTTTGTACAGCGCTATTTATTGTATGGTTTATATTTGTGGTCGTCATCGTTTCCCACAGTTTAGTTATAGGGATTATATCGTTAATTCTATAAATAATATGAGTATCTTGATTTGTAGAAGCTTTTTTTTCAATTACTTGTTTCATACAAAAAATCTGTCATTAGAGGATCTACCTCACGAAATACGCCCTGCTCTTTTCCCTTACTATATTGTTTTTCAATAAGGTATCTACGTATTTTTCCGTACAGTCAACTCATTGAATTAGTTGCCAATATAACTCTGTAATTTTTTCAATTTGCCTTACTTCTTTTTTGTGAATGGAGATAATGTGGCATTCTTTCCATTGTGTAGGGGAACCCTACCCTAAATATCCATGTAAGCATGTTAAAAAGCTTTGTTGTTTCAATTTTGTAGTAATTTTGTATAGATGTCCTCAGGTCCACATGATTTTCCATTTTTTATAGCTTTAACGGCATCATTACTATCTACTTCCACTTGTTCTTCTTGTATGTTAATTACAGCTGTCTCTTCCATATATTCAACCCTATTTTTAATCAGCAATTCCTGATAATGCAAATTCCATTAGTTTTCAGGTATTATTTTGATTGATGCTGCTTCCTGTCCTGTATTCTTTATGGTTTTTATGAATTTTTAAGCTTCGGAGCCTTTTCTTCCACCGATGTATGTTATCTATTTCTTTACATTTATTATCCCATATTTCTTTTTTTCTAAAGATGGCAGTTTTTCTTAATTCTCTTCTGATTTCCTCAAATGCTTCTTTTTCTCTTGGATTTTTTTTACTAAACCATTTCATATACCTTTTTTTTATTTTTACCAGATCTTCGATCTCCTTCATCCATCAAGGCTTCTTGCTTATCTTCGTTTTTTTGTGTCCTAATGCTTCACTTGCTGTTTTGTGTATACTTTCAATAATATTTTGGTATACTTTTGAGAATAATTGTTTAAATTCATTCAAGTTTTCATCTAATCTCCGTTGGTATAAGTATCTTTCTCTAAGCTATCAAGGTTGAATTTGGGGTAATTCGCTGTTTGTCTATCTAAATCGATGTTAATTTCTTCTGGTAGGTTACCGTTATAACTTGGTAAATATATTCTTAAAATTAGTAGATAATGATTAGATCTATAAATAGCACCTCTAGTAAAAATATATTTTTTATATTTATTTCCTGATGAATTTAAAATAGAATAGAACTTGTCTTTAATACCCTTTTTCCAATTTTACGGTCACATTAGTAAGTAACGCAATAAATGATTAAAACACTAAGTTTATAAGAGTGACGATGTAAGAAATAACATAACACAAATAAACGTGTCGTATCACCTAAAATGCACGGACACTGACCCTTCAATTATCGTCACACATAAACAATAATAGTTCATTAGGCAATGAAATCAGCCAATGCCGCCAACTATTTCCTAGAATTTAATTCGATTTCATAGTTTTTACTTATAATGATCCGATAATTATGCTTTGTAGAAAGGGTTCTGCTGCTAAAAATAATTTTTTGTTTATTTATACCGATTTGGAATCGTCACATCATTATTTTTTGGACATTAATAGAGCATTCTAAAATATCTGTTGATCATACTAGAACAACCGTAAGTTATTTTTACAAACCTGAAAGCGGTAAACTATTACTTGCCGATTAGAAAACTAATTAAATAAAATATATTCTTAAGATATATAGTGAAATTATTCTTGATTAGGTATTCGTATTCAAATTTATATTTTGAATTAAATTAACTAAAATGCATGATATTCAAAATATAACCCCACTTAATAATACGAAAAACAAAACCATATTATTATTTTTAAGACCTCCATGTAAGTAAAAAACATTCAATAATGTTTCTTAATTCAAATGTAATGAACATTTTTTAAAAATTATTTTGCAATATTTTATTGTCCACATCAATGTCATGAAAAAAAAAAAGGAAAATATTCGAAATATTTAAAGTTTTAACAAAACGTGAAAAAAAACTTATCATAACATATGTTATATATATATATATATATATATATATATATATATATATATAAAATAAAATAGGAAATTCTCGGCTATGCGGACATAAAGACCGTTGATAAATATTACTCTCATGTTAAAAAGTGCGGAGAACTCCAAGATTATGGAATAATTCCGGGTCCGAAAAATGACGACAGCGCTGTTTTGTCCTAGTATGGGACTCATCAGGCCATTGCGTTCGGTATAAACCATCACCTCGCATTTGTGTCCTATAAACAAATTTCACGGTTGAAAAATAGTAAATAAGACACAGTGGCGACATATCGATGCCTCACTCAATAACACAAGAATAACACAAACCAATAATGTTGTATAAAACCGCCATGTGATGGCGCGATGGTAAATTAAAAATTGAATATATCAAAGCTCGCCACATGAACCGTGCTACCCTAAGGGTAGAGGTCGAATTATCCGGCATCGGCAACCAAACCAACTACGAATTCCGCAGTTTAAGTAAAGTGTCGCACCAACGATCTCCGTAAGAGAACTGTTGCGTGTGTTTTAAGCCAACAAATATAAAAAAGACGGAAGTTATCGTCCGTGCAACATTAAAATAGAAAATTCTCGGTTATGCGGAAAAAGACAGTTGATAAATATTACTCTCATGCGGAGTTTGCCGCACTTTTTAACATGAGAGTAATATTTATCAACTATCAATTTTCTTGAACCTTTAAATATGTTTTTAGTTCGTTACTTTCTTAAGTATATGGTTCATTTTTATATTAAAACTTACATATATAAAGTAGCCTTACTTATTATATATATTTTATTATTCCAGGACGTTTTGATTCTTTCGAATCTTTTTCATCTGAGTGTATCGGAGGCTGTACTGAGAATGCAGATTTTTGTTTTAAATAAGAACTAATGACAACACAACAATTATAACCACGCACTCTATTATATTTATATATTAACTTATAAAAAGTATTTTTAGAAGTCTAATTGGGACAATGGACACTACATTTTTAACTCCATAATTGTATTGACTTGACAGTCAAGTTCAGTGATTCTCAAATTTTTTATAAAGAAACTTTCAAATGGCGCTGATTATGTTCCTTAATTATTATAAACAATGTGGCGGTGAGTTTAAAAAAATTGGCCAACTATGACCTTATTTTCTTTTTTTAAAAGTTGTGTACAATGAATATGGAAAAAGATTTTTTTTAAGCAATAGCAACAAAGTTATTCAATTTGTTTATAAGGTTTATAGTGTTTTTCTAATTAGATTTTGACATAGTGAAAATTATTTTTTCCTATTTTTAATGATTTATTAAGATAATATAAGTCCTTCTCTTTCACAAGATACCCGTAGAATCATTGTATCTTGATTATTGAACGTATAATGTTATAACAAAAAAACGCATCTGAGATAAACAAATTTAATTTTGTAAAAAATATTTAATGAATTCCTCTGAATCTTTTACTACATATTAAGTACTACAAGACCCAACTTTTCAAGCAACAACATAGTTCTAGGTTACTTTTTGCAATAGTTCTTATTAATTAAAAATTATGCCAGTTCTGATCTTCTTTTGCAGTTTTCTAAGCAACAAATAAACATATCGGCATCTACAAAAAGCCATTTTAAGGGTTTTTAAATTTTCTACAAGACAATTAGCCCATTTTGTTCAAAAAACACTTTAATTTTGATTTCAAGGCAAAAATGTTCAAAAATATGTATTTTTTGACATTTAATTGTTAAGAACTGAAAAACCACAGATAATCCAATGAAGAAAAAGTATAGGTTCTGTTCTTGTAGGCCTATATTACCTAAAAATCATGTCCGATTGCTGGATAATCGAGTGTCCCGGCAAAAATGTTAGTTCTCGCTACTATTCTGCTCATTATAAAATTCACCTTGCGTTCGAATGATCCGATTAGCAAAGGCAGTAGGTTAATTAAATGTGAAACATGAAACCGTGTTGGAAAATTAGATTGAACTCATAATTCACGGTCATGTTTATTTAGCATTTTATAGTTTCGTCCTTTATTCCAATCAAAATAATGGCGCCCACGATCATATTGATTGGTAATAAAAACCTAAGGCCAATATGTTCCTAACGACCATCGACAAATTGAGGCGAAGACATTTCCGTAAACATCTAGAAGTAATTGGCATAATAACATTTTTTATAGCATAATTACATATATAAAATTTCTCCTAATTCACGCAGATTTACAGGCGTCATCTTGAACAAAAATGGCGATGACTACAGGTCGCCGGTCCAGATCAACGACAACAAAGTTTTAAATTAAATAATGCTAAAAATAATATATTAAATGACTTTAAACTGTCATACTTCTACTTATCTAGAGATACTTCTGACAGACCAATTAGATGTCATCTTCAAGAAGCTAAACTGTGTGCTTTCTTACTACATAAATGACAAATATGTTGACATTTGCAGTTGACCAAGAAGCATCTGACATAGCGCACATTTAGGGTCAGATGGGAGGAAAACTTTTTTTTTGGGTATTCCAGAACGTAAAAGCCATAAAAGATATTCCCTAGATACTGAAAATCATCCTAAATATACCATACATGCTGCCAAAAATGGATATTTAAAAATAATGATCAGGAGTTGCTTTTACGGAGTAGTACTTTTGGATTAAAAACTTTATAACAGAATATATTTATTTGAATATTAAGCCACTTTATGTAGATTTAAAACACATTTAAAATATACGTTTTCATGTAGCAAAAGAATAAAAAATAAAAGCAATTTATATAAAAAAAAATTATTTCCAAAAGTAGCCAACTGAAAGCTCTGATCTGATCACATAGAAAATCTCTCAAATGATGCCGTAAGATGTGAAAAAATCTAAAACAAAAAAGAGCCTTGGAGAGTCATTCAACAGTGTTACAAGATATCAAATACTAATAAAGGATATGGAAATATTTTTTGACAATATATGTAGTTGAAACTATGATATAAATATTTAATAAAAATATGAATATCTAGGAATTAGAATAGATGAAGATGGAAGAGATAATAAAGATATATTAAAGAAAATAGGAAAAAAATATGATTAAAGCACTTACATACAATCTTATGTAGTAAGAACCTAACAAAGACAACAAAAAGAAGGGTATATCAGGCTATGATTCAGCCAGTACTGACGTATGGGTCAGAAGTGTGGGTAAGTCAGATAAAAATATGTCATAGAACTTCTTTCAACCGAAATGATGTACTGGAGAAGACGTTCGGGTTTAACTTTACTTGATCATATAAGAAATGAGACAATCAGAGAAAGAATAGAAGTAGAAAATACGATAATAGACGATAAAACTGAAAATCAGTTAAAATGGTATAGACACCTGCAATGAATGAGCGAAGAAAGGATACCATTAAAGGTTTGAAACTGGACATCAGCACAAAGAAATAAACGAGGAAGGCCACGGAAAAAATGGATTTCAAACATCCGAACCGAAATGAAAAGTAGAGGACTCCACGAAGGAGACTGGAACGATAGGAAACGATGGAATCTGCGATGCGAGAAGCGACAATAAGTTGTAAAAACTCGCCACATATATACCATAAAATACTGTTAAATTGACCACGTTTAATTTCCATTTTGATAATTTGCCTGTATTTATGTAGAAAAACTTTTAACATTCTAACAATAATTCGCAATAAAAAAATATATATAAATGATATAATTCTTAAAAGATACGTCATATTTGTAAAGCACTGTTGTCTATGTATACAAATTTCTAAGGTATATAAAAAATATTCATGAGTCCACATTTTTTAACCAAAATTTTGATAAAAGCGAAATATAAAAAATAGGTGGAATAAAACAAAAAAAAATCTCTTAATAACATTATTGAAGCCAGGCAAAATTTAAAGCCAGAAATGGATGACCAAAGAGATTCTACATATGATGGAATAACAACGAAACCATATCAGACGAAATAGAGAAAAAATGGGAAATTCATAATAGATTAAGGGAAAAAAAAGAAGAAAAATGGTTATCCAAAAAATCGAGGCGTATGTGAGCAAACACGATTATCAGGACATGCACAGAAAAATAAAAGAATTGAACAAGAAAAGAAAAAACAACTTAACTGCTAGTATAGTGAACAGAGTAAGAAAATTGTATAAAATATCTCAGAGATTCTTGAAACGTAGAAACTATATCTTGAATAGCTTTTTGATTCAAAACGACCCAATAAATTCACAATTCATGATAGAGATATGACCCTTAATTGTGAAATTAGAGTCAGAGGAAGTCATTTTATCTCTGGAAAATGACTTACAACTCTTATTAACCATATTACTAGTCTTCACAAAAATTATTTATAACAGAATTTATCGTAAATATGAAATAAATATTAGCGAATCCCAGTTTGGTTTCTTGAATGCTCTCGGTACAAGAAAATCTATTTTTAGCCTGCAAGTATTCATTCAGTGGTATAGGGGTATAAACAAGGATGTGGTACTTATGCATTTTCGACTTTGCCAAAACTTTCCACAACATCGAACACGAACAACTGCTACAGATACTTAAAAAAGCGAATGTTAATTGCTAAGATATTTACATTATAGACAATTTATATTGGCGAAAATCCGCTCACTTAACCACACACAAATCGTACACAGAAAACACTGAAATTAAGAAGGGTATTCGAAAAGGCTTATCCCCCTCTCCTTTAAAATAAATTCAACAAGCTCTAGAGCACGTCAACCAAGACGTCGACGATGTATGTATGAATGTATGTGGAAATGAGCATCAATATAATGCGATTTAATAGATCTATGTGTTCCCCTTCTGCTAGCAAGTTGTTTGAGACACCTTGTCAACTAGAGCAGGTTCTCCAGTCCTATTTCCTTCAGCAACCTTAGAATTTTGGACAGCTTTAAAGTAGGTAGCTTTCCTTCTTCTGTCAGAACTCTAGGTTGAATTTTGCTTAGACTTATGTATTCCTAGAATCTTTTCTGGTTGTAGTTCCCAAGAAGTCTTTTCGCTTGTCTCATTCCTTGGAGATCCGTCCAGTAACTAGATCTCCTACTCTCTTGCTCTCTTTTTAGTTCTTCCAGCATTACACTGCTACTGATTCCACAGGAAGGTTGGGCCCCAGAAATGGTGTTTCAGCCTCTCTTCACGAGAGCTTGTCTACTATTTCATTTCGCTCTACCCCGGTGCATCCTAAGATTCTGAATAGAGTGACATTATTTTTACTTAATTCGTTCAATTCCTCTAGGTATTCCCAGACCATCTTGGAGCTGATTACTTGAGAACTCAGCGCAATGATGGCTGCTTGACTATCCGACATGATAATAATTTTTTGTCTGCGATAGTTTTTCTGTGTGCTGAATTGAATGCATTTCCTAATGACGTGTATTTTCGCCCGGAAAGATGTTTGGTGACTTACCCAAGCTTTTGTGGTATCTGGTACTGGATCCACACATTCCTATTCCAGTTCCCTCCGTTGTTTTGGAGTCATCTTATATTATTTAATGGAATTTTTGTTAAGTTTTTCAATGATATTTCTGTCCCATTCACTTTTGCGACTCAACTTCGTGTTGAAGTTTTTCACAAAGTTAAACTTCTTTTGATCTTGAGGAATGTCCCAGATTTGTTGATTTCTGGACAAGAGATTGGGCCTTCGTATTATGACTTCATCTCTCATCATCCTATATATTGCCTTTTTTGCCATACTCTCCACAAGTTTAGGAAGAGTACAAATAGTTAGGGCGGAGTAGGGACTTCAATTAAATATATAAAAATGGAGTGAATGTTTACAAGTAAAAGTTTTCAACTATCTAAACAACTTATAATAACTAAACAATCAATAGAACTCGCTGAATCTTATACAAACCTTGGAACATTAGTCGATGCAAAATGGGATCATACAGAGACCATTTACAGCCAGCGACTTATCCCTCTTACTGTAAATATTACATATTCCATATATTACTATATATGGTCGATTCCTACGAAATTCATGGACCCACGATAACACCAACGAGGAAGTCATCCGCAGGATGGGAGAAGAGACACAAATTTCTCTAATTGTAAAAAGACAGAAGTTAGAATGTCTTTGCCACATGGTAGATGCTAAATATCGCTTACTGTGGTTGATGATACAGTAGAAAAGGTCCGGGGAGAAGAAAACACTTACGACTGTATAATCTTAAACAGTGATTGGAACTTACATCACTTCAGTTATTCATTTCGAAATTCCATGAACAAAGTTAAAATTATCGTGTTGATAGTTCACGTCCAAAATGGATAGGACACATGAAGGAGAAAAAATATTTTGGTTCGCTTTTAGCATGTCGTGGGGCAGGGGTTCCCAAACTTTTTCAGTTAGAGGCGCACTTACAAGTTTAATATTTTGTCACGGCATCCTAGTCGAAATACGTATACAGCCGTGTTCAACCAACTGTGGTATAAGGTTTGTGCTTTATGACCTGCCTACTACATTATAGCAAACCACAACACTTCACTGAATACGACTGTACATTGACACTAATCACCAAGCGCAGAAATGAAAACAATAACAATCTGAGGCTCATATACAGGTAGATATTGAACTGATACATAAGAATATATCATTGAAGAAAATTAGGGAAAAAAGTCAATGAGACGGGGAGCTCGCATAAATAGGACGTTGCAAAAGGAATGATAATCCTTATAGCTTTGAAACTTAGTGTGCGATATTCATTTTTGACGGTTATCCAAAATTCCATCAAATTGGAAGAAGGAAATTTTGTTTAAAAGCTGTTGTCGCAAGAGAGTTCAATGAGACTTTCTTCTTCTTATGAAAATTTCGCAACATTTTTTTCCGAAAAGTATTTAACAAACCATTTGGAGAGCTTCGAAAAGTGTTCCGTGAAAAGGGACAGCAAGTCTTGAGAGACATTGAGCTCATTAGGTCACGCGTATTTATGTGAATGTGAAAAACAATTTTGACCGCCATCCTCATTAATTTTTCTTGTCCACAACGGCAGTTTTCTTTTAAACGCTGTATCTTCTCCAATAGTTTCAAGATGTGCATGTTATTGCCTTCAGTTAATTATGTGTTTGGTTCGGTAAAGTATCTGGAATTTGCATAACCTTCCTCTTCCAGAAAAGTATGAATTTCTTGATGTAACTCGAATGCACGGGATAAGACATTTCCACGTAAAAACCATTGTGAACTGTAGCAATATACCAGGGCTGTGTATTCCGCTCCCATGTGTATGCAAATTTTTTTGAATAGTCTGGCTTTCAGCGGCCTAGTTTTTATGTATTTTACTAGGTCTATGAGACGTCCCAATATGAAATTCAATGCACAACTCATCGACTTCGACGCAAATGCTTCCCTGTGGATGATGCAATGGGTCCACATAGCATGCGGTGATTTACTGCGAATAAGGGCTTGCAATTCTCCATAGCGGCCAGACATTGATTGAGTGCCATCAGTACATACACCGATACACATTTCCCAATCTAAATTCTTTATTGGTATAAGCTTCTCAAGAATTTCAAACACGTCTAAAGCGTGTTAAGTGAACACCGTTTTTGTAACTTTTGCAAATTTCTATTAAAAAATTCGCATGATTTTTCAACCCTGGTAGGATGAATGGTCTTGAGATGTCACTTTAGCTTTCTTTGCAGCATACGCTCGGGCGCTAGAATTTTCAAACAAAGCATGCACACTGCGGTCTTCTTTCATTATTTATTTCTACTGAAGTAAAGCCAAGGTTAAAATACCTATCATCGTATTTGCAATATTTCCGCCTTATTGCTCCCTCGCCACTTGTCGAGGCTTCATCCCTCGGACTATCGACATGCTTATTTAATATAGATCCTTCCACTTGGTTACTGACTTTTTACGAAAATACAAAGCGGCACAATGAAAACAAAGCAACCGACCTGCTCGTGTACATAAGTTTAAATAGATATTGTAACCGCTACAAAGTAAAGGTATCGGTCCTGTGTCCGTAAATCACAATACTCTTGTGTCACTACTTTCGGTACTAAGAACACTTTATTATTATTTCTATTTATTTTAACCATTCAACTGTTATGCTTATAATAAATAAACTAACTTGACAATGTGCCCTACTGACCTACGGCGGCTTATATACTATCAATGAGCGCTCGCGAAAATTCTCGTCCACGGTCGAATGCGGGCTTCTGAAACATACTCCGCAGTCTCTAATCCCCGGAGGACCTAATAAAAATATTTCCACTATAGGTGGTAGAAGGTTAAAAACTGAAAAAAAAATAAAATGGATAGAAAGCACCAACAAATTAAACATCCTCATAATTAGGACAAAAAGAAATAGTAGACAAATCAATAGCCATGTAATACCGATACAGAAAAAATACCTATCCACTTCCAAGTTAAAAATAACCACTTCAACTACTCGGGCATCAATTTTAAAGAAATGCAAATTATTTTGTGAAAGGAAAAACTTTAAAGATCTTTTTATCGGAATATTTTAAAACAATCTAAACAGGAAAAGTAAAGGTAAATCAGCTCTGATTCCTGTTTTTGTTAACTGGCAGAAAGTTAGATTACATAGTTTGGTGCAAGGTACAAACGTACCTAGCACACCTCGTAATCATCATATAATTAAAGCCTAGTAAGTATCTTAATGACTTGAAGTAACACATGTTTACGATACTAAACACGGAATTATATGTACGTGATTTAAATGTAAATACACATTTTATATAAATACAACAAACCATAAAACACATTAGTTTATGGGAAAACGGTAATTTTTCTTCTACGAAATAACATTATTATTCAATTACATCCATAATAAGTACAACTGCTTTTTTAACAAACTAATTTTATTTTATAACATTTGCATAAAGAAGGCAGCAAAGAGTATGTAACGTCTGGAAAAAATACTCGTTGTGTAAATATTTAGTTTGGCAAATTTTCAAAATTCGACACAATATTACAGCATCGAACAATACGCGAGGTTATTGAAAAAAATAAGATTTATTATTTCGAAAGTAATGCGAGTATTGTATGAGTCATGTAGACAACTTAAAATTGAATTTTTCTAAAGGTTATTTCTTATACATCGTCTCAAAAAAATAAAAACTACTATGTCGATTTAATCTTATATTTTTTTTGGTAATTGGCGATACTGGTGTTGTTAGGTGACATATCCATTGTAAAGTTTATATTGTAGATGGTATACGTATGCAAAACATTTTGACACAGGGATGTATTTTGTATTGTTTAAGTAACTTCAAAATTTCAACTTGACCAAAAAATGGAATTAACTCGTAAACATTTTCGTGCGATTTTTTTTCACAATTTTCGATGTGGTTTATTTCAACATAAATGCATTGATGAACTTAATTATTTATGTGGCAATAAAGCACCTACAAAAACCACTGTATATCGCTAGTTTAGTGAGTTCAATGGTAGCCGTAGTTCGCTCACGGACGAGCCACGTTAGGATCGTCCCAGATCTGTAGTAGTACAAAACGTGGAATTAATGGATCATTTCCCGTACCAAGGTTGGTTTGATTTTAATCAAATGATTTAAATCATGATAAAAATCACAATTTAAATCGCTTCATTTTTTAAAGTAAAAAAGATGATTTAAATAAAAAAATATATTTATTATGATATTTCAAACAAGCCGCGAAAAAAAATTCACAAACGACTTAATAGCTACAACACAATGCCTAGGAACATATAAAAAAATTACCTTTAACTGCCTAAATGTCATAAAGATTTAAATCAAATAAGTTTGTTTCTAAAACAGCTAAAAAATATAAATATAAAAGACAACTTGAAGAAATTTAAATAAAAATACCAATTTTCCAACTATTTTAGTCCGCAATCTGTTTCTTAAATCGGAGTGCACAAACCCAAACTTACTAAACACACAGTCCACCGAAGCTGACGAAGCAACTGCACACAGGAAATGCTTTATTACTGGTAACTGTTTTGCAATTTTAAGCTCATCGTACTAAGCGATCCACCACTAACTCCCATTTATGTTCAATTTTATTATATTCAAATAATTACCAATAGTTTGTAAGTCCAAATTTATTTCTTCTGGAGATAATTTTTGTTTTTAGAAATGAAACATATCGACGATGCTTATTTCTTTTTTTTTACAAAGAAGGTTCTAGCTCTTTTTCGAAGATATGCTGAAAGTGCTTCCACTGCGCTACAGTATCTGAAATAATTGCTATAGGTTTCAAAATATTTAGATATAGATAGAGTTTTTAGTATATATCGAAATGAATCGTTTTTTGTTTTTCTCACATATTTTTAATATTATATCCCACTAAGAGACATATATTTCGAAACAGTCAACAACGTTATTCCAAGGCACATCGCTTGGAACAAGTAGTGCTTTT
Organism: Diaprepes abbreviatus; assembly: GCA_034092305.1. NCBI lineage: Eukaryota > Metazoa > Arthropoda > Insecta > Coleoptera > Curculionidae > Diaprepes > Diaprepes abbreviatus. Next base: position 211,960 of record JASJET010000260.1, on the reverse strand, counting down.
CCCTCTGCTTGTTACGGAAATATTTGGTTATTTGGAGAATGTGTTCTTTAATGTATTAAATTTCTGAGTCCTTTCACAGCAAATTTAAAAGCTGTGCCGAGCAACCATATATTATAATTTTAGACCTGGCGCTTTCTTCAATACTTTTTCTCATGCCAGCCATGTTTCCCGCGTTGCGTTATCTGTCACGAAATAATTCCCATAATATTGATATTTTAGTTCACCTCAAAAAATTAGATCAACAAAGTTCCGTTAAATATTCCGAAGTATGAGCCTTTCCAGAAGTATCAATAGTTTCAAAGAGAAATGCTGGTCCATTTTCTGTTGTTATAGTTGAACATATTACAGATCGTTGTGAACATTTGACCATCCGTTAATTGACATATTTACGCATTCTCCTGAGAGAGAAAAAAAACATTTTTCTTCTTCTCATTCATAAATTTTATCCGATAGAGTAGTTGCTACAGGTGGCCTGGACGGGGGGTGTATAACCAGGTCTCAACTTTTGGATTGCCTTTCGTACTTGTCAGTGTTCAATACACCCAAAGCTCGAATTAGTAGCAAAAACTGCTTTTGCTATTTCCTTATCAATATCATGTTTTTGAGCTGTTGATATACGAGTTACAATACTGCTAATAGAGGGACAGGTTCTGGTTCTATTCTTTTTTTAGGTCGGCTCAGAAATGTTTGGTAAAGATTTTTCAATACTGGATATACAGCTAGAAATTGAGAAAGCTGATGAAGCTGAATTTGCATTATTTTCAGTCTGTTGTAAAGTACTCTCTTGTGTATCAAAAACCAAAAACTTTTTTGATCTCATAGAAACGTTCAAGAAAAATAGTTAATTTTGATTACCCCAGTATAAAATCCAAAAATGACTTTTTGGTAAAAAATAACAAAAAGCAGTATCACTAATTACCCATAAAAAAGATAGCACTATGTCAAAAATCATTTATATCAGATAGTAGGTTTCGTAAATGAAAATAATACCACGAAAATAATGGGTCAATTTTAGAGTGGTGTGTTAATTTTGTACAAAACATTGTTACTTACCTAAGTATTTACATTACTCACCTACATAAGTTGCATCTTGCTGCTCAGTAATCTTAGTACAAAACTCGTGATGTACCTTAAGAGCCTTGGAACAAATCCTTGCTTTTTTTTTGTAGTTTTTACAAATTGTTCTACAACCACATTTATTATGGTCTATTTTCTTAATATAAAATTGTCATATCTAGTTCCTAGTTCTAATTTTCTCCTAGCCAATTTAACGAAAATAATTATTTGAATTAAAACTAGACCACTCCACTGAATCAGAACACAATCAGTAATACCACAAAACGTGCACGAATTATTATCACTTAACAATTTATACACAAACAAGTAAGCAAGTCCTGACAAGAATTTTCTGACAGTAAAAACCACTAAACCGCTAAAGATAAGTTGTGACAAAACAAAAAAAAAAGGAAAATATGCCTTGAATTTTTTTTTTTTTGGCGAATAAAAAAGTGAAAAGTAATAGAAAACTTACGCAGTTTACAACACAGTTAATTACGCTAAATAATAAATAGGTAAAAAGTTTTTAATTATAAAAATATTTTATACGTACCTATTGAGCATTGGTTATTATTGATAATAATAAATTAAATTTTTGCTAAAGGATATCCGTAAAAAATAAAAATTTAATTTCTTAATTTTTTTAATAAAAAGAAAAATGTATAGAAAAATATACGCATATATCTACTTAAATAATAATATATATAATAAAAATAAAAATAAAAATTTTAAAATAATATTTAGAAAATTATTTGCGTGGATATATAATAAAATATATTTATAAATATAAATATGATTAAATCCTCTCGACTTGAGTTTTTATGTTTTTATCCCCATCTTGTTTTATTCAAAAAAATAATGGCATTTTTATTGATTGTGCAACAACGCACATTTCCAATGGTATTTAAAAATGTAAATTATATAGCAACCACAAATACAATCCCGAGCCTATTATTCTTGAAAACAGCGAGTGCAAGTTATATTGGGACTGTACGGTTCCAACAGATTAAACAGTTGCTCATAATAGGCCAGACATTATACTCACAGATAAAATTTTTAAGTGAACTACACTGATTGACAGTGCTATTCCTAATAACAACCTAAAACCAAAATACAATGAGAAGATCGCCAAATACAGAGATCTGGAGGTGTAAATCCGCAGACAGTGGGCAATGAACAGCGTCCACACGATTTCCATAATACTATCAACAACTGGAGTGATACCAAAAAACTTCCTGCAGAACATCAGGGGACTGGGCCATAGTGAGCATCTGTATAAACCGATGCAGAGAGCAGTTCTCCTTGCAACAACGCGGACCGTCCGAAAATTTGTAGGAAGTACAGAAGACCGCGCCACCTAGGACGCGATAACATGGAAAGGGTCCCCACAAAGCTTCATACTTTTGGTGTCTTTGTATACCTGGTATGAGTCAATAATCCCTGGAAGGAGTGCGAAGCCGTTTGGCTTGTAAATCTATGATAAATGGAAAATTTTCTAATTTGCCCTGTATCTTAAAAATAGAGAGGGCTGGGAGAAATTTTTTTGTTGTATCTATGTTTAACAAAAAAGTAGTACAAGCTCGCGAAAGTCTCTATCTTCAATAATAATAGAGATATATTCCAAGTGTCGAAAATTAAAGACCCTGTACTTGTTAAAAAAGTAGAGTATTATTTTCTTCCAGAATATTGGCATAAAATTGTCGAAATTACAAATGTGTTTAATGCGTTATCATTCTCAATATTAAAAAATTATACAAATATTATTAAAGGAACGTGTATTTGGAAATTCGACTGCTAAAACAATAATTTTTCTCTCACTTTATAGTCGGGTAACAATATATCTTCCCGAATTAAAGGAAAATCCGCTATTTTGAATAGAAAATGTATTTTAAAAATAAATTCAGAATCACGCGAGGAATGATGTTTTTCCTTTGATGTCACCAAAATGTTTTAATTATATCGGTGGGTGTAGAGGGGTTTCCTTTACGACCCGATACGTAGTTACGCAGTAGACAGACGTCATAGGCGTAGCTGAGATTTTTCACTGGGGAAAGTCGGACTCCCATATCTTTAAACACAAGTATGTATGGGTAGTTGTTATATATGTAATTTTCCTTTCAGATAGAGAAAAGGAAAAAATATATACAAACAGTTTATTTCCTGCAAATATCGCTCTTGTCCTATCTCCATACGCGTCTCGACCACCTTATGATCTCGTCAGTGAAAGTGTATCGGATCGACAGCAACATTCGCAGGAAATAACTAATATATAAAATATAAATTACAAGGTATGTCGGTAGGATATTGCAACCTACCACCTACCGACATCGAAGTCAGATTGAAAAATATCGCCAGTCGAACGACATCTATGAATCACTGGAGTAGTGAGAAATTTTTAAAAAATCAAAATTTCAGTAAGAAATCCAACTGCCGTATTTAAATAGTTGTTATATATGTCATTTTCCTTTCAGGCAGAGAAAATGAATGATATTTACAGTTTATTTCTTGCAAATACCGCTCTGGTCCTATCTCCATACGCGTTTCGACCACTTTATAATCTCGTTCGTGGAGCTGTATAGGACAGAGAACAACATTTGCAGGAATTAACTGAAATATGAAATATAAATTTCAAGGTATGACGGTAGGATACTGCAACGTGTCACCTATTGACCTCGATGTCAGACTGAAAAATATCGCCAGTCGAACGACATCTATGAATCACTGGAGTAGTCAGAAATTTTTAAAAAATCAAAATTTCAGTCTGACATCCTACCGACATACCTTGAAATTTATATTTCATATATGTTATTTCCTGCGAGTGTGGCTCTCGGTTCGATACAGCTCCACTGACGAGATCATAAAGGGATTGAAACGCGCATGGAGAGAGGACCAGAGCGGTATTTGCTGGAAATAAACTGTTCCTGAAAGGAGAATTACATATATAACAACTATTTAGATACGGCGGATGGATTTCGTTATTTCTTACTGAAATTTTGATTTTTGAAAAATAGAAGTATTTATGGTAATATGATCAAACTTTTACCAACAGATTCTCCCATGCGACATACATCTTATGAATTTATTAGAAAGAAAAGAATTCGTGATCCAAATTTCGATAGAAAAACAACGAACATGATTATGCGGACGAAAATCGATATGCCTTTAAAGTTGCACACCATCAACATAACTTTAAAATAAATGTTGATCGCTACCTTATTGGTATGGCTGAGATTCCAGAAAGGGTAAATGGCAATATTTATTTAAATTTTTTGCAAAACACATTACTAGTTCTTCTGGAAAATTTGCATATTTTACTTAGGCGCGAACTATGGTTTATGAATGATGGTGCCCTATCTCATTTTTCCATTGTTATTCGGCAATATTTACATGACCAATATCCCAACGGATGGAATTGAAAAGGCAATGAGGTACCATTAGGATGGCCACCACGTTCTCCAGAGTTAAATTTGTGAGACATCATTTTATGGGGTGCTCTTAAAACCAAAGTATATTACAAGACTCCGGCGAACACCCGCGAAAAATTATTTATTATTTTTCAAACAGTGGCAACTTTTTAATAATCCTGAGATATTAGAGAGAGTCCAATTTAATTTTTTAAAAAGTGTTAATAAGTGAACTCATCAAAATGGTGGCTATTTTGCACATTTACTTAATTAATGTTTTCTTTTTAGTTAGATTTTTCAATCTTTTCAGAATACATACATATACTTCTAACATTTATTTTAAAAATTGTTTTATTATTAGAAATTGGCGTATGCATGTAACTGAAAATATTTTTTCCTGGCAAAACCGCTCTTCCAATAAAAATTTTTCAAAAGGTAAAAAAGCTTCAAAATACATGAGATTATCCGACAGAAATATCTAGGTTCTTATAACGTTAATGACATAAAAAATCAAAAGCAATGTTTAAACGACTTTTATAAAACTTACACTACATTATAGCTACTCCACTAGAAAAAGGTATATTATCGTGTTAGACTACACACCAAAAACATTAAATTCAGTTCCCACATTTTTAAAAAATTTGAGAAAATCAATATTTTCTTAAAATTTTGATGTCTTTCACCGCCTAAACGAAGCAGTATCAGATATAACTAAGTTGACTTAAATCGACCTAGTTGACGTCAAGAGTCCGTCATCAAACGTACACGTATTTTCTGGATACTCTGTATATAAACATATAAATCATTAACTTTTAATACAATCACTGTTATTATCTCGTAAGATTGGCGAAACATGCACTGTTAAGCAGCAGTACAAAACCGTACACTAATCCCATTTAAAAATGTGTGAGTGATTTTCATCTATTTAATTAAATTATGCTTAAAATATTAGTTTAATATAAAATTTACGAGACAAAAAATGTTAAAAATTAAATAATATATAATAAATATTATACCGTATTTTTTTCATTTCATCGGAAAACCATCATTTTTGACCGAAAACGAACCATAGAACAATTAGACCTAATTTGGGTTTGGCAATCACAAAAAATGAATTCCGCGCACTGAAAAACATGAGGTAACACAAAGTTACCGCTGGGGATTATCAATCTATACTCAATACCCTCCCCTTCCCAGTTTCCGAACTAGTGTACACTTGTATGAATAGGGTTCGATTTTCGCGATTATGTAAAATTGACGCTTTCGGAAAATCTATAACTCATAAAACCAAACTAACATTTTTTTCGTTTTCTACACACCATAAAGTGCTTTGAATAAATTCCTAGACTAAAAATATTTCATAAAACTTTGGATTTCAAGGATATAAAAACAAAACTGGCTCCACTCAAAAATGTTATATAAATTTTTGCCATGACAAATTCTATGCCGGCCTGTATTTTCCAGAAAAACAGTGGCATTCTTACAACAGCGATTCTCGTGAAAAAACGGCAGTTTTCATATTTCACTGCAAGCAACTTTTTTTATTAAATTAAATAGCTTTAATAGCTAGCTGTTCAAGATCCATAGATGAAAACCTTTTTCATCAGTTTTTTTGAAGGTTGTAGACAATGTTGAAGATTGACTAAAATGTGTTTGTGGGACTTGCATTGTCTTTATTTTTGTTTATTTTTACGACGTCTCGATTAGACTATATCTCTAATCGTTATCAAGTATAAACTGAATGTTTTGTCTTAATGCTACGAGCTTATATAGGACTGCGTTTATTGAAGTGTAAAATTTCGCTTCACTGTACACATCTCAATGATTTGATGTTACAAAGTAGTGTTTGCCAAATATTAGGTATCTCAACATTGGGTTCCATTATTATTTTTAATATAACCTGCTTTCTATAATTTTTTTTTATGTTGAGTCCCATATATATTGCCGCAACTTTAGGCCATTTTATATGGTCTTGTTTATCCCAGAGGTGTTCTGCAATTCCTCTGCAGTTTTATGCTCCTTAATTTTAACTTCTAGTAGTCGTTTGATTTCTCCAGTTTACATTTCACCACACTCACATATAACTTTGTAAACACATTCTTTCTTATCAGTAGTTTTTAGTTTTGTTTTTGTTAAATGACCTCAAGTGTATTTCCTGATTTAAAGGCTGTTTTTATATCATAACTGTTGGCAATTCGTCTTATTTTCTCTGAAATTTCCTTAAAATACGAAATTGTGAAGAAGGAATGTGTTTCTTGCTGTCCAATGGTCGTTGTTCTAAAGTTATTTATAACATCGTCAAATAATTTTTTAAGGATAACCATTCTGTTTTAAATCGGATTTGATCTACAATTAAGTTTACGATAGAAAAAGAAGTAAATGATAAATCGCCCTTCCTAGATGTCATGGTGAACCGTTCAAACGAAACTATCAAAAATTCAGTATACAGGAAGCCAACACATACTGGACAATATCTTAACCATAGTTCTAATCATTGATGTAACAAAACGGGGAATTATACACAATCTCTATAATCGCGCTATATTTATATGCAATAATGCCGATTCATTGGAAAAAGCGGTAGCAAACATTAAATCCGATTTACAACAGAATGGTTATCCTTTAAAATTAATTGACGATGTTATAAATAACTTTAGCACAAGGACTACTGGACAGCAAGAAACACTTTCTTTCTTCACAATTCCGTATATTATGGAAACCTCTGAGAAAATAAGACGAGTTGTCAGCAGTTATAATATAAAAACAGTCTTTAAATCAAGAAATATACTTAGAGCTTATTTAACAAAAACAAAACTAAAAACTACCGATAAGAAAGAATGTGTTGACAAAGTTCCATGTGAGCGTGGTGAAATGTACACTGGAGAAACCAAACGACCACTAGAAGTTAGAATTAAGAAACATAAAACTTACGAAAATTTATAGAAGCGGCTTACATTAAAAATAATAATGGAATCTCCATTAAACCCATTGTTGAGATACCTACTCTTTGGCAACCACTACTTTGTAACATCAAACCATTGAGGTGTATACAGTAAAGCGAAACTTTACGCTTCAATGGACACAAGCCCTATATAAGCTCATAGCCTTGAGACAAAACATTCAGTTTATACTTAATAACGATTAGAGATACAACATAGTAGAAACGTCGTAAAAATAAATAAAAATAAAGACAATGCAAGTCTGGCAACCACATTTTAGTCTTTTTCATCAACTCGCAAAGAACGGAAATGCCTGAATTTGGCAGGAATATTGATTTAGCTGCAAAACAATCAATCACTATATCAGAACTCGTAACACATTATTTCTGTAGAGGGGCAGCAAAATTTTAGGTGATATTTTCTGGCCTCAGCCTTCCTACGCCTATGAGCAACGTCGAGACATGCAAAAGAAAATCGATATTTGAATTCTTTAGGGTTTTAACCTGAACCTCTAATATACCGCTAATTTTATCAAGCTCAAATAATTTAATTATAGAATAAAGTTGTCCGGTTATCCTCGCAGAAATAAATTACGGTAACCAAGGTTGAGGCAAGTCGAGAGAGAAAATTCCTGCTTTTAGTTCGTTCACATCGATTTATTTGCGAACGTTATTCAGATATACCGTTCGGTGCAAATGTGACCATGTTTCGCCATCTGCACGGTGCATTCAAGGTGAAACTCATTAATTTAAAAAAAAAAACAACAAAACGTTGATTAAAGCGTGCGATGGACCATTAAGTAAACATAAAACATCTCTTGTAACTGTATTGATTGTATAAGAGTGAAAAAAGTACGACGGACTGTCGATTTCTAAAGTTTTAGTATTTTACTTTCAAATTTTAACTTGAATTCAAAGATCGCAATTCAAAACCTTACAAACAAATTTCAAACCCGAAAGAAACTTTTCTTGTCTGACGTCATTATTTCGATAATAAATGGATCAGCTGTTCGCGGTTTGAATATACTGTGCAAAGCAATTATATCAAATCAAATAAAACCACAGCTTGTTTGGCGTCGGCATTTCAATAATAAAATGTATCGGCTGATATACAGTGTGTCCGAAATTGGTGATGACAGGTTGTAATCTCGAAAACCATAAGAGATAGAAAAGCGGTTAAATGGAGACAGTTTTAAGCAATTATGCGAGTAGGTTAACACTTTTGTATGGTCACTTTTTACGCAGAACACGCTAATTTAGTCAAAACTTTATTGCAACGTCTTCTGGAACCATCATTAACTTTGTTTTTCCTTATGACCGCTATATTGGATTTTTTACTCATCGAAAAGCAGTTAACTCGAGAACTGGCAAGACTGCGTCATTCATCAACATCTGTCTAGAGAGGGGGGCCTTCCTTTTAGTTTCAGTCCAAGGTTGAAGTCGATAGCATTTGGTTTGGGTTTTATGAGCATTTTTCGAAAGTAACTTTTTTGGTGGTGTTTTGAAAATGAGTGACTTCACATTACAAGCAACCTGTTGTGATTCAATTTTTAGTGAAATCTGGTGAAAAACCTTAGGAAATCCTCCAAAAACTGCAGGTGGGGTAGGGAGACGAGTGCATGGCGAAATCGCGCGTGTTTGAATGGGCGAAGCGGTTCAAGGAGGGGCGTGAATCGGTAGAAGACGATCCACGTGAAAGAGCTCCCATCACCTCTCGTACCGAATGTCGACCGTTTGCGCGCGCTGATCACGTCTGACCAGCGCCCAAGCATTCGTGCGTTGTCTGACGAGTTAAACTTGAACAAAGAAACCGTTCGCAAGATGTTACACGAGAATTTGAACATGCTAAAGATTTGCGCAAAGATGGTGCTAAAAGTTCTCACCCATGAACAGAAACAAATGCGAAAATCGATCTGCAGGGATTTGTTGTCCCGCATTCGGAGTGACGGCAAAGACTGGATGAGTCGGATAGTCACTGGACATGAGAGCTGGATATTTGAAAATGACCCCGAGACCCGTACACAAAGTCAGCAGTGGCTGGAAAAGGGCGGGGAGCGGTCAACGAAAGCGAAGATGTCCAAATCGCGACTAAAGGCAATGTTTATCGTTTTTTTTTTTATATCCGCGACATCATTCCTGCCGGCCAGACAGTGATTGATTGTTCTATGTTGGCATCTTGGAGCAACTGCGACCTCGCGTTTTTCGTGTTCGACCAAAACTCGCCGAGAACGGCTGGATCTTGCACCACGACAAGGCGCCGGCCCGTTCCTCGTTCATTATGCAGGAGTTTTTGGCGAAAAAAAGTATCACAACGTTGCCGCACCCGCCCTATAGCCCCGATATTGCCTCCTTCGACTTTTTTTTATTCCCCAAGATAAGTCACACCTCAAGAGAACTCATCATAGCGATGTACAGGAAGTTAAAGAAGCTGTAAGCGTATTGCTGAACAGGTTAACTTCGGAGGATTACCAGGGGTGCTTCCAATTGTGGGAGCAACGTTGGAATCATTGTGTAAAGTTAGAGGGAGACTATTGTGAAGGTCGATAATAAAAATTTGTCCGGAACTTAATTTGCTTGTTTTTTACTGACAAATTCCCGGAACTAAATTGCCACACCTCGTATAACCTAAAAACAATTCAAAACATTTTTTTAATAAAATTTAAATATTAGACAACACCGAAACCTTAAATAATTCTTTTACTTAAAAATAAAGTTAAATTATTAACAATATTTGTTTATCATGAGTTCACTCTAGGTCAAAATCTTCTAAGAGCTTTAAAAAATCCTGATAAGCAGTTCAAAAATTAAGTCAAACGAATTCATTAATTCGGTTATTGTAATATTTTTTTGTTTAGTAGGTTTGAACTGAAACAAATGAATTTTTTTACTCTGTCATAAGTCCAACTTTTACGTATATTTTTAAGGGCGCTTTTTGACGTTTTAATGAACATTTTTACAATGAAATTAAATATTTTCTTACGAAGAAAAGTTTGATATGCTAGAGTATTATGTCAGAAATGAAAGAAATGGAATCAGAGCTGTAGATATTTATTTTGACATGTACCCTGAACGATGACAACTTAGAACTTATTTTCCTATACTGGTTGGAAACTTACTTGAGTTTGATACTTTTCAAAAATCTGGTCCCAAAAATTATATGAAAAATAACGAGAATCGTATTAGAAATGTTATTTAATATTTTATTAACAATCCGAAGTTGTTTACAAGAGTTCCTGGCACCGAGCTTAACATTCCAAAATCAACATTTCATGATGTTTTAAAAGTTACTAAATACCATCCTTATAAACCAATAATTATCCAAAGACATAAAGAAGGTGATTTCAATAGGAGAGTTGTTTTTTCTAATTGATATGTTGGTAAATGTCTAGAAAAACTCCCCTTTTCCAACAAAGTTTTATGGGCCAATGAAACACATTTCAGTAATTGCGAAGTTTTTAATAAAAAGAATCACCATTACTGGGTTCATGAAAACCCGCAATTAAGCAAAGCACGAAGAATACAAGTACGACTTGGTTTTAATGTGTGATGCGGTAAGAAATTTTTAAATGATTAGCATTTTTGTGAAATACTTTAATAATATATTTTCAAAATGTTTTAATTAATACTGTGATAATTACAATTTATCTTTTTTAATATTCTTCATTATTTTCAACAAATCGTGTAATTGGTCCATTTATTTATGGCTGAACATTGGCAGGTCAAAAATATTCGAGAAGTTCTGCCAAATGATCAGTTTAATTATGTGTTGTTTTAGCAAGACGGTTGCTCCGCATATAATTCCAGTGAAGTACAAACATTTTTAACTGAGACTTTTGGTGATAAAATAATCTAAAAACCTTGGTCCGTGCACTGGTCTGCTAGGTCTCTGGACCTAACACCGTTAGACTTTTATTTATAGGGATATGTGAAAAATGAGGTACGAATTTGATTGTCCTGAAAGCAGTGAAGTTCTTGAACAATATTATTGGTAATATTAATCAAAATACCACTCAACGTGTAACCAGAGCCATTTTGAAAAAATGTAAACAGTGTATTGAATAAAACGGTAGATATTTTGAACCTTAGTATGACTATGTAGTTTGTAATAATTACATTATGGAAAATAACCTTTGGAAAGGTGTTGTTATAAGTTTGAATTTATTCTTAAGTAAAAGAACTATTTGAAATTTTGGTGTTGTCAAATAGTCAAATTTTTATTAAAAAATGTTTTTAGTTATTTTTAGGTTATAACGTTGTTTTTTATATTAATGTTTCAGAAAAAAATTAAGTAATTTTCGATGAGTTAAAAATTCAATATAGCGATCATAAGCAAAAACAAAGTTGATGATGGTTCTAGAAAATCGAAACGTTGTAACTAAAATTTGACTAACGATATTCTGTGCAAAAAGTGTCCATATAAAATTGTTTACAGATTTAAAAAATACTGCGAAATAAAAAAGTTTTAGCCTATCTAATAAAAACCAATGTTTTACTTTCTTTTAAAATCTCAAAAACACAACAAACTAGAATCGATTCACAAGCAGCAATAACCTACTGATATAATGCCTAAAACTTTCGCCACTTAAATGCCTTTCTATCTCTTATAGTTTTTGAAATAGCAATCACCAATTTCGGACACACTGTATATGTATGGAACTGCTTTCAACAATAAAAGTAAATGTATATAATACACTTTCCTTAAAACCAGTTCCTCGATAAATGAAAATATGCAGATGATATATTGTACATATATTATTTGACAAAAGCAAAATGCATTTGTTTCTTTAAATATTATATATATATATATATATATATATATATATATATATATATATATATATATATATATATATATAAGCTTATGATCCATACTTAGTTTTCACTTACTTCCCTTATTTATCGCTTTTTGATATACGATGATGACGTAAAGTTTTTAATAAATTTATTATTTAAAAAAACTCTGGGTTTTTTGAAAAATCGTTCAGACACGTCGACTTCGTTATTTGGTATAAATTTTTCCAATATATTAAAATTGTTAATAATTAAAAAAAAAAATGTTTTTTTGTAAAATATTTTTGCGCTCCTCGGCCGAATTTTAGTAAAAAGTGTTTCTTATGATTTTGCCGTTCGACACATAGTTTTTGAGTTAAAATCGATGAACATTTGAAAAATGGCATTTTGTGCCACTTTTCAACAGGTAACTTTTGAATAAATAAATATTTTCAGAATCTGCGTCCAGCAATTGACAGTTCAGGTCAAGAACTATATTGCTTTTTAACTATAAACAAATAGCATTTCATCAGTTATAACATACGCGCCGACGTGTATGAAGGGAAGTGGAAATCTACCTCCAGGCGCTCATTTAGTGCACATAAGCCATTATAGTTTTCGCTTTTAAATTCAGTTTAACATATATAATATATATTTATTAATTATAAGTGCTTAATCATAAAATAAACAATACAATAGTATAATGAACTTTATTTATAACTATTTTTGCATGGGTTGTTGCTTCAGTTTTTTTTTTTACATTAATATTTTCCATATATTTTCTTTCAAAAAATATGTAGCACAGTTAATAAACTTCTTGGTGAAAAAATTAATACAGTTTTGTTGTAAATGTGATCTTTAAATAATCAGGAAGCTATATATAACTTTTTAACAAGTGCCCATGATTCCTCCTGATGTAGTTGTACAATGTTTTCTCGCAAATGATGTATAATAATAGTACTGAGTTTCATTCTTGACTCAGCTTAACTTTTTTACATTCATCAAAATTATCTTTATTTCGATCACTATTTTCTTTATTTAGATTTTCATTTTTAACTGTTAAACTATCTAAGGTTTTTTATGTGTATATTTTTTACAATGCTCATTGGTCATATGGTACTTGAATAAATATAAAAATTAAATAATTTTCAGTCAATAATCACATCTTATAATGAATTAATGGTTATTTAAAGTTTTTTGAAACTAAATAAACTGTTTTAAATCTAGAACTATATGCATAAAGTCCGTTATAAAGTAATTTTACCTTCTTTGGCTGTTATATCCAAGCCACAAAACACAATGTCCAGTTGCAAATCGGCAACGTCGCATATTCAATACTTACCATGGTCAGTATTCGTTAATTTATGCCTTTTTTATTTCCTTCACAAGTAATGCACAAATGAATATTAAAAAAATGACCTTTTCGGATTTATTCATATTGACCAACAACCCTCAAGCATAGTTATAAAGCTGAAATTGCTCATGCTAATGTGTTTTTTTATTTTATGATCAGATGCTTAGAGTTAATAAATAAAAATAAATATGTATTAAAATGTATTTAAAGCCTTAATGTAACGAGCAGCGAAAGATATAATGGATTATGTGCACTAGGTTAGCATCTGTAAGTAGACTTCCACTTCCCATCATACGCGGCGGCGTGTAAGTTATAACCGATGGAACACTATTTTTCTATAGAGGTAAAAAGCAATAAAAACATTCATGTTGAATAAGGACAATAAAATGCCATTTTTCAAATATTTAACAATTTCAAAAACAAAAAATCGGTCAAAAAATCACAAGACACTTCTTGCTTAGAATCAGTCGAAAAATATGGAAATATTTTTCCTTTTACAAAAAAAAAAATTATTATTACCTATTAACAAATTATCTGACCATTTTTTGGGAATCCATCATCGATATTCATAATTAGGGGGTCAAAATACATGTACAAAACTTTGGTGGAGCTATGTTTTTTATCGGCTATGAAAACCCACTTGGCTTCCAGATTAATATAGATGTGGAGTCAGCTGGGAAACCTAAGTACTCACTAGAGGATAATAAAAGAAATTCATGACACAAATTTACTACAATTTCTGAAAATGATAAGTATGACAAAGGCATTGGGGAGTTTTTCTACTGACCCTATACTCTAATTTGAGGCTAGGGAGTTTAAAACATATACACTATTAATTGAGTACGGAAGTCATTTACAAAAACAGGAAAACAATTACTTGTTAGGCTACCAATAAACTTTTATTTTTAAACAATAATTTTTAAATTCTTATCATAATTTCCTAGCAAAACAAATTATAAATTCCCATTAAGAATTAAAGATATTATCAAAAAAATAAATTTCAAATGAAATAAATCTTCAAAAAAACGTTAAAAGTATTTCATAGTAGGTATTTGACATAGGACAAAAAAATTAAGTTTTAAGTAAGCCCTAAAATATAAATACATATTAGCAAGTTAGGGAGACCAAGTATTTTATCGGTTTTTGTTTCGTCATTCTGTAGCTTATATCCAGATTAGCTACTCCGAATTTAAAAAAAAAACCGCATTTAGTATAAATAATGTTATGGGAAGTGTAAAAAAAATTCAATGAGGATAACCAAACAAATAGGACACAGACTACTTACTTATCGAAACTTAGATCATGGTGCTGCTAACTTTAAACTATTTTCAATTAAACTGCAATTATATATTGTCGATACTTCAGCTAAAACCTGAAAACACCCGAACTGAAACGTTCGAACTGAAAATAAAAATAATTGACCAATGAACATCAAGCCATGCCCGGATGACAGATGGAAAAACTAAGAAAATCTATGAGCAGTTTTTAATATTATCTTTTCAAAAGGAATCTCATTTGAACTGAACCTATATAAGCTTTGTATCTCTGTCTAATCTTCTAAAATTGCTTTAGTTTCTTTTTCTTGCTAACTATATTATCATCGAATTTGAATTAAAGAATATCCCATTGTTTTCAGTAGGCCAGAAACCGAATGGATATATTTCCGTCCTTTATAAATCACACTACAAGAATAAAGATGTAAAATTAAATATGCTTAGGTGACAAAAGAAGGTCAGTCTAAGGGTTCAGCCACATAATAATTCTAAAATATAAGGAAAAGTGAGAGAGCATGGGTCTAAAAGATGTCATTTTGTAAGGTTCTTGGGCTGCAATTCTATAAAAATAAAGGGAAAGATCATGTCATAATAAAGATGTTCCATCTTTATTCAGTCTGTAGTAACATATATGTATGTCACTGTCCTAAAAGAGATAAGAAAAGGGAATGTCACAAAAAATGCTTACAGAATCAAGCCACTGTCTTCCATTACATTTGGAATCATTTTTAAAGCAGAATATCTTTGATTTAATTCATATTCTCATATAAGCTAAATAATTTTAATATTATTCTGTAAATTAAGTGATCGACATTGAAATACCAATGTCTCGACTATAATTTCTTATTAATTGGTAGAATTATGAGTATTTTTATATTCCCCAACAAAAACTCAACTATCCGTTTTTTTAGAGAGATAAGGGTAAAAATTCGTACAGGGTGAAAAGTAAGACAATTACATTTTTTTTTTTTGAAAAAATGTGAATACTTATCCCCTATTCCGAGCTCATAGAATACGCTTCTGACCTTCATTTTTTCTATTTTTCCTCACATTCCCGTAAAACGCAAAAAACCAGAGCGTCACTTTACAAGGAACTTTTATTTCAGTTAAAACACCGAACCTACGTATTTATTTTCAATGAAACTAGTTAAAATATGTTGTATGTAATATATTTAAATTATTTTTACACAAATTTTGCCAAACCAATTTAGAAAAACTTGTATTTTTAACGAAAAATCAAAAAAAGTCTTGGAAACGTCATCATCCCTCAGACTATCTAAATTAAAATAAAAATTAGTCAGATTCGCGAAAAAGAACGCAACATTGTCTAATGTAAAATATTTTCATGATATAAAGTATAAAATTTGTACATCTCAGTCAACAACATAGTTTAATTTTTTTAATGTTTAATACAGTTTCTAGGTAAAAATAATCTTAACCACTCAAAATTTTTGGTTGGTTTCGTTTGGGGTAATAATTCCGATTAGAGTAAATCTAGAGGTTGGTGCTATTTTGTTTTTTTTTTATTTATTTAAAAGTACAAATTTTTATATAATACAGATGCTTCTATTAGTGTACACTTTTTTTATCGGAAAAATCAAGAACACTATCAGAAACAAATCAAAACAAACAAAACCAAAATTTGGAAAACTGAAATTAAGCTGAACTAATCTAAACGGACCTAAATTATACTTTTCTGGTATAAACAATAAAATTTATTCATTACAGCAGTGGCCTATCTAAGAGTATGTGCGCCCCCCCCCCCTCCCGCGTATTTTTGAATGCGCTCTACTATTTTGCACCAGTCGTGATCCTAACTATTTATTCATCTTCATGAAAGAACTTGAAGGCGTTCCTAAAGTGACTACGTTCCCCCGGCACCGCGGAACCTGCGCGGTCCTTATTTACACCACTGCATTACAGTTAACAACATTATGTAATGTTTATAACGTATAAAAAAGGTTAAAATTAACCTTAACCACCCAAAATTTTTGGTTAGTTCTGGTTAGTACAGGTTTAGCTTGGTTTTGATTAGTTTGAAACCTGAATTAATCTAAATTGACCCAGATTTATTAATCAAAAAATGTTATTGTCAGGCAGAGACCACGTGGAGCCAGGACAATGTCTGCCAGAAAAGGATATTGGGAAAGGTCAGAGTTAGTAAGTTCCTTCCAACTTAAATTGGAAGAGACGCATATATGTCAATTTCAAATAAATCGTTTTTGCAATTTGATAACAACGCCTATCTCAACAAACACTCCATCATTATCTGAACTAAGCTAGCTATTATTTATTGGCGGTGGTTATTTTGTTTTTATTCGTTTCTTGCTAATTCTCATGATTTTTCCGATTAAAAAATGAATATTTTTGAATTTTTATATAATACAGAGTCTTTTATCAGTGTGAAAATTGGTGTTATAACAAAAGTTTAACGATTTAGTGAAAAAAATTGGACCTATAGTGAAAAATAATTTTTTCTGTTTTCCGCAAAATTAAAGAAAAATTATGAAAAGCTGTGGACAGAATCGTGTTCTACGACCTCGAGATAGGGGGTAAGTATTTTTTTCAAAAAAAAAACGCCATTTTCTTATTTTTCACCCGATACGAATTTTTACCAAAATAAGAAATTTCTGAATGACAGGATAAAATCCTCAAAGTAGTAACATTCATTTAAATGACAGAATAGTACTGAACTTAGATATATTACATTCTAAATCCAACTCCGTTATCAATGACCATCACCTAAAAATAATTTCTCTGACTGATTTAAATTATTGCACCACAAATGAAAACCAGAAAACTTCAACAATTTCTTTTCCTGATATAGCATATACCACTTGGTAATATTTTACTTGCAAACATGAAATAATTATTTCGATGAAGGGAAATCTAGAAATACGACCTTTTTGAATTTCAACATTACTCTCTATTTTGAAGTCATAGAACACGATTCTAGTAGTGGTTTTCTGAAGTTTTTCCTGTTTCCCAGAAAACACAAATAAACACCTTTTTTCACTCCATAGTCAATTTTATCTTTTGTATCTATTTTGAATGGTATCTTAAAATACATTGTATGTATTGTATTCTTACTATTTTTACACAAATTTTAGCAAACAAATTTAGAAAAACTTAATTTACAAAGAAAAAACAAAAATAAGTTTCCCATACGTCATCGATTATTGTATCACTAAAAACGTTAAATATTCCCTATTTCCAAACAAATCACGTGAATGACAGAAGTAACAGCATGCGAACTCCGTAACAAGATAGAAATAGAAAAAAATAAAGAAGAAAGAAAATTTCTTTCTATGAACGGAACCTACTCTCTAGGATATTTTCCTTAAAACTTCGGGCTAGTTCGCATAGAAATAACTACAAACTACCATCTCCAAAAACATTTATCTTTTCTAGGGACTTTATAATTAAAAGAAAAAAATACTAAACATATTTACTTTGTAATTTTTTAGGTTAATTGACCAAAAATTTTTACCGTGAAATCTCCAATATTATGTTTTAAAGTGTTTAACTCTAGACTGCTTTTTTTTTAAATAAATTACCTATTAGAAAATATGGATCCGATATTTATGTATTTTGTATAAAATATTGAAGAGTAGAGGGATATTTTGTGGGCTCAACAAACATTTAGCTGAACCCTGCCAGAAGTTTGTGCAGCTCAATAAAACGGAATTAAAAACTTTTTCAATTGGATGTATAATA
The DNA here is from genome assembly GCA_034092305.1 of Diaprepes abbreviatus. NCBI lineage: Eukaryota > Metazoa > Arthropoda > Insecta > Coleoptera > Curculionidae > Diaprepes > Diaprepes abbreviatus. Next base: position 193,447 of record JASJET010000260.1, on the reverse strand, counting down.
TGTATATATTTATTTATTTTTTCTTAATTCAACTCTAATAATTTATAATTTTTCTGATTCTTAACGTTAAGAAATTAAAATAATTATTGCTATTTTGATATTTTTTCTTATATAACGTGTAAATCTATACTTTTAGCTAAATAAAATATAAAAACACATTTATCAACTTCATTTCATTCTTAGAAACAAATATATTTCACATTCAACATAACCACAAATTCAAACATCGTAAATCAGAAAAAAAATGAGACAAACTTATGCAGCATTTAAACTGCTTCAAGAGACAGAAGAACAGCAACAAGCAAAAGACTGTGTCTATTTCTATAGCACGATTGCTTGTTCGGACATACCTGACCGTTGCCGAACGTGCTTATAGAGTAAGTTTTGAATGATTTTCTATAGTAAAAAGAAATAGCAAAGAAATTTCTTCTCTATACTATTACGGAGTTCACGTGCAGGTGATTTTGTTTCATTTGTTTCTTGGTCATATTTCTTTACATTTCCGATTAAAAAGTACAAATTTATGAAATTTTATATAAGATAGAGGCCTCTTTCAGCCTGAAATTTGTAGATGTAATCAATTTTATCGATTTCGTGCAAAAAATTGAACCTAAAGTAAAAAGTTATTTTCTGTATTTGTAGGGAAAACCAAGACCAGAGTAATGTTCTACGACCTCAAAATAGCGGGTAAATGTCGAATTTTTTTTGGAAAAAAGTCGTTTCCTTAGATTTTACTTTGTGGAATAATTACCATATAGAAATGTTAATTCTGGATTACACTTTCGTAACTAAATCTAGAACATTCGATTTGTATTTTGAAATGCACCCTTAGATCACCCTTATCGGATCTATATTTAAATTCTTAAAAGATTCTACAACGTATTTATATCCAATACTTTAATTTTGACAGTGCTACAGCGGTTATAGGTTAGAAACAGTGCTTTTTAAGTATTTACTAAAAATTTTGTAATTTATTTTTAAAAATCAACTATTTCTTGGTATTTTAAATAGACATCCGTTACAATGAATAAAATTACGAACGTAATAATGAAACCTCTTGAAAAATCAATATATTTAAAACCCTATACGATGCACTTTACACAGAATGGAGCGAAGAAAACTTGGGATTTACTAGGAATTCATGATAGTGTAGCTATTATTATATTTAATGTAACAAGAAATGTGTTAATTTTAGTGAAACAGTTTAGACCTGCTGTTTATTTGGGGACAATTCCTCCAGAAGATCGTCAAATAGATTATGAAATTGATACAAAGAAATATCCCACCGAGAATGGAATAACGATTGAACTATGTGCTGGTATTGTTGATAAAAATCTTTCATTAGCTGAAATAGCAAGAGAAGAGATTTTAGAAGAATGTGGGTATGATGTTCCTGTCTCTTCACTGGAGTTAATAGGTATAAACTCTAAAATTTGTAATCTCTCAAGTTGTGTTTAATCTTCAAATTACAAAATTAAATTCACATAATTACTTTGAATAAAAGCATTTATTTGTTTTATCATTGTTTTAAAATCTATATTGTTTACTTAGTATGTGGCAAGAATTGTATATATTACTATGCAAACATTGCATATGAGATAAATAAATCCTAATTTGTTTTACATAATTAGAATTTTTATGACACTTCAAAACGAAAGATCACAAAAAGATATTATTGTCTAGAGTTACTTTATTAAAAATGACTATCAAAAGTATCATCATATGTTTCTGCAACACCTAATATAAATATTACACAGGAGCGGGCAATAAATATTTTTGAATTTTATTTTTAAGGATCATATCGATCTGGAGTAGGTACTTCAGCAGGTCTGCAAACAGCATTCTATTGTGAGGTTACTGACGATATGAAAATAAACCAAGGAGGGGGGACAGATGAAGAATTAATAGAAGTTGTTGAAATGTCAATTGATGAAATTCGGAAATATGTAACACAGGATTCTACAATTAACAGTCCCCCTAGTTTTATGTTTGGGATTTACTGGTTTCTTTTAAATAAGATGCCCTCGAAGTTGTGAATATGGGAGGTTCTACTAGGTACATTCCAGATTTCTAGTGAAGCAGTTATACTGTTTTGCATAAATGAACCAAATATGTACCATTGTTCTTGTGATTTATTGTACCTTATATACATGTAATAAATGACCAGTTGTAAAATATTATTGTTATTCAAATTATGTGGTATTTTTAAATAAATAAACAAGTAATAGTTGTAGCTACAGTAAAAATTGATGATTTGAAAATTGGTGGTAAAAAGCTAAGAGGTAAAAAAATTGTTTTGTACATAATGCATTAAATCTTATAGCACTGTAAACCCATAATCATAGTAAAACGGATGTAAATTATGTAGGCAGCTACTTGGAACATTTTAAATTTGAAAACATTAAATAAAATGTTCCCATAATAGAGGCACTTTTTCTTAAATGGTTTCTTATAAACAAGTATCATTTCTTAAATGGAAGACAAATACATTTAAGTCAGTATTATATATTTTTACAGTAAATTAGGAATAAAGTATTATGGGCCAATCGAAGGAGATTTTTTTGTGACATAAATTCCTAATTGCCTAAAAATAGCTAAAGTAACGTATATCTTTAAAAAAGGCTCTGTTGAGGACCTTTCCAATTACCGACCGATTTCGGTGCTGCCTATCATATCAAAAGTTTTCGAAACTATGTTAAAATCCCAGATTTGTTAATATTTTGAGTCGACCCTCTTTTTTTCCAAAATCAGTTTGGGTTGAGACACAAGAAGTTGACTGCCCTGCTTGACAGACCATATATGCAAAGGTTTTGAGAGGGGTTTTGACACCTTTGCCTCCTGCCTTGATTCGACCAAGGCCTTTGATTATGTGCATTCGCATAACATCTTGATTTCCAAACTTAAGTTTTATAACTTTGAGTTATCTGGCATTAACATGGTTAAATCTTACTTATTTGATTGAAAACAGTTTGTTTAATGGTCCTTCTAAACACCAGGCAATCAGGGCTCCGTACTTGGCCTAACCCTCTTTCTTGTGTACATTAATGATCTGGTAAACCGTGATGATCAGCAAAATTTGATACTCTGCAGATGATACTACGTTCTTTAAAACTTATCTCTTGCAAATTGAGGACTCTGGTATCATGGAAACACAAAAAAGCATCTCCAAATGGTTTTTAGCAAATAAACTTCCTCTTAATTCAGGAAAAACTCAGAATATCAATTTCTCTTTAAGATATGGCAACACAAACATCAACGAATTGGTGTCAAGTTGCATAAACCAGGTCAAGTTTCTTGGTGTTTATTTTGACAATAGACTAACATGGGAAAGTCATGTTATCCATTTAAGCACTAAATTGTCAAAATTAATATATTTAATTAGAAGCCTATCCTCAACCGTTTCGTTGAAGATACTTATGTCAGCTTACCATGGGTTATTTGGAGCACATATGGCCTAATCAATTATTGTCTGGGGGCATTCTGCAAATAAGATCTTTGCGCTCCAACGTAAGTGCGTTAGGATAATTCTTAATTAGAGAAAACTGTAGGGGTTGTTTTTTTCTTTTAATTTATATCTCCTTTATTTCTCAAATTGTAGCCCTTGCTCTGCGCAAAATAGTAATTTATATGTACTTTATGTCTGCAAAAACCAGGCGCTGTCGCTTTATTTGTTTTTGTACAACTGCCATTTGAAATTTTTAGTGTAAAGGCGGGAATCCACCAAAGGCACAAAACATTTGCAAACGAAATCAGTCTTAAAACGTTTTCAGCGCACGAGCAAACATTGTTGGCAAACGTTTTCGAATGTGTGCCGATGTTCCGACCGTTGTCGGCACTTCAAAGGAATTCGCAATGTATATACCTATTATGCGCGTTGAGTGGAGATGCGTATTTAAACTAGTATAGGCAATCAGTTTTAATCGCTAGAATTCACTTGTTTATTTGTAAATTATTTTTATTAACCTGTTAACATAACACAAGAATCAAAAAAAGTTTTCAGCAATGAATTGGGATCATGAAAAATGTCTCTATTTGATTAATTTGGAACAACGATAAATGTTGGCAAATTTAGCATTTATTCAGTGAAGACACAATGTTCACAAACGACAAAAACATTCAAGAACAGTTACAAGTGTTTGCCCTCCTTTACTCTAAATGCTTGTTAGGTGGGTTCCCTCCTTAATATTTTAATTTTGTAAAAATATTTCGAAAATAGAAGTGTCATTCTGCCAACCTATATTTTCATATTGCATTAAAAAGTCTGTGAAAAATGTTCTCAAATATGACTGAAAACGGCAGAACGCGTGAAAGCAGAAGATAAGTGGAGATAGCGCTGCTACCGAGGGGAGTCGTATGTACTTTAAAAATACGACTCTCTTCGGAGCGGACAAGGAAGTGAGATTTATTCCCTCCAACTTCCTTGGGAGCGGCGCTGCCCTCATTGCTTTTGTACTTCAAGGCGCTCGGCCTTTTTCGGTCATGTTTGTTAGCATTTTTCACGTTTTTCACAGACTCTTTGATGTAAAATGAAAATATGGGCTTGTAAAATGATACTTCTACTCATTTATGACGCATTTAGGCGTGCATTAAAAATTTTAAATAGCATTATGCAAAAACTAATGAACCTATAGCGCCTGGTTTTGGTACGCGTAAAGTACATATAAATTATTATTATTTCGCGAAGGGCCAGCGCTATAATGTGAAACTTGACGGAGCAGCGCCCGCTCTAGGGACGGGCAACCCGGACAGGACGCTAAAATTAGGGGGCGGAATTTTGACAATAGGGGTGAGAAAAAAATTAATGTGTTACATACCCAATCAATAGAAAATTTCACATAGCGATTTTTTCGTTAGCTAAAAATTTACAGTGCGAATGTATTTATACTGTCCTTACTCTTTCTACTATATTAATACTAAAATGAGGCTATTCTCTATCTAATGAAGTACATCTTTACTCTTGACTAAAGGGGAACATGTTCTAATAGGCCTGGAGAAACATTTAAACAAATGTCGCCATTTAATTACCCCATAAAAAAAAGTGTAACCCTACAAGGCAATCACCCACAATCCCAGTCCAAATACAATTTAACCCAAATTTACTCAATCTAAGTTCGCAGCAGCCTAGTTATGTGTATTATTCAAATTTACAATCGCTTGTCTTTTAAAACCAGTGAGGTTAGTAAATAATGCAATATTAATGTAATTATTACCAGTTTCTACTAGTCGAAAGATCCACAGAAAAACAAGTGACTTCTATTATAATTGGAGAACTTAAAGCTCTTCTATAAATTTTGATATCTAAAAAATCTTTAAGCCTTAAAAGACGTTTAAGTACTAATTAAGTGATTTTAGCTATCAGTCGCTACTAATAAAATACCCAGTATCTGTCATAAATAATTTAATAAATCAAGTAAATTACAAATACAGTTTTATGTAAATGTCACAAACTTTATGGATTTGGTTCATAAGAATATTAAAATGAAATTTTTATGTAGAAAAGTTTATTTTCCTAACTAAATAATATAGATTTTTACATTTAGATATGTATTATAAAGATAAATTCTTATAGTTTTTTTTCTTACATAATAAATCACTCTCCTCTCTCCTTCCTAACTATTTTGATGTCCATTAAAACCTAAATCCTAGATATTGTGGTGTGGTACTGTATTCATAAGAATGCAGATCCTTCCACAATACTCTATTATATCTACACTATAATATCTATTATAGGAAAATAAACTTTTCATTATTATTTAGGTAATACGTGTGCAAACTAACAATTTTTTCTGTGATATATTTTGGTAAATAAAATACACTACAGGTACATTTGATAGCGACTGTGTGGCTTAACCTGGATACAGTATATCCAGTAGAGTTTGCATACAGTTTCATCGTTGATCAAAAATTGGTATAAGTTCCCAAACTTCTACTCTGGCCTTATTATTTTTCTAAATAAAGAAGAAGTTTTAAACATTAGAATATCGTTAAAGGATAAAAATAATTAAATTACCAATCTGATTACATTTTTAATAGATATAAGTCACTACAAATTAAGAAATTCTTGTTTGTTAAAAGCTGATTTGTTTTTTTCAATAAAAGGTAATAAATAAGAAGAAGGTGATACATTAATTTTAAAGCTGCATGATTTAAAATCGCAGCTTACGTGATTTATATATTTTCTTCTTTAGGTGTCATCTCCATTGGGAAGTGTAGGCCATCATCATCGCTACTCGTACCTTTGAGTAGACGGATCTAAACAGTTGATCATAGCACTAATGACACCGATCTATCGAGTTTTTCAACCACGAGTGACGTCGCCTTCCAACACTTGAATTATATACTTGGACTATTCAGTACTTTTCTCCTCTCCTTATAATGTAGCTTTCCTTCCTTTATGTGGTTTATAATTTCCTTTTCTTTCTGCATTTTAGAATATATATTGCCAGTGGATCGTTAAGACTTTCTATGCTCCTTTACAGCACTTCGACATACAAGGTCTGTTGTACATTACCCATCTAATATAAGCCCGGGATATTTAACCCTTTAAAGAAGTCTATTAATTTTTTGGAAGGGGGGAGGGGAGGTGCTTTGCTTATTCAAGCCTCAAGGTGACGCTTTCCAGGAATTTGAGTCTTTTGCAGGTGTTTTGCTGCTTGGTTTTCTGACAATATGTATATTTTATCCTTTTTAGTGTTTCTTCTGAGATACTCGTCAGTGCAGATTTGGGTTGCATGCATTTCTGCTTGGAAGGTGGTGAGGGTATCCCCTAGGGATTTGACAAGCCTAAAAACTTGGACCGAATATTTCCACTCCGATGCCTTCTTTCATCTTAAATCCATCGGAAATTAGCCATTGAATCCTGGTCTAGCTCTCCGTTGGCTTAGTATCAGTTGGTTACTACGTCATAGTTCATATCAAAATCGTACATAATAGACATGATATCTGTTGGCTTGGATATGGATTCTATTCGAATTGTATTTAGAATGTCCAAAAATATTCTCAAGTTTGAGGCTTTCAGTTTATACCAGCTTAAGTGCATTTGTTGCTGCCGCCCTAATTACAGCTATATGCAATGGAAAGAGGTTCAGCATTACCTCTATTGCTGCGATGGGGCATGTTGGCATGGTCTTCTACGCCGATTAATTTCTTTATTTTTTCACCTGTTACTTATTGTATCTTGGGGTACCATACTAAGAAAGCTTATGTGACCAGGTTTTCCCGTAGATTCTAGAGCATGCTCCGCTTGCCGCTATTGTACTAGTTATTAATTTGGTTTAAGGCAGTTTAAATAAGGCTAGTAATAATTCCTTCATTCTTGCCTTGAATAGTGATAATTGGGTCATCAGCATGACCTTGCATTGTGAACCCAGAGTCGTTCAGTTAGCTTAGCAGACTGTCCACGATCGGAGATCTGCATTATATAATTTGTTCATTTTTATTGGATTTACCTTGAATAAAAATTCATCGTTAATACTGAAACCACGTGTGCACGTTAATTTAATCCTATAACATGTTGGGATTAGTTGTTGTAAAACAACAGTATAGAGATGACCACGTATATCGTCTTGAAGTTAGACCAACATTAAAAGAACCAGATCGGTTTTTTGTAAAGCAATAAGAATTATTGTGGCTACCAAGGATTTAAGGGATCTAGTCCGAAAGTACAATATGTTTTTGATTTTAAAACTATATTTTTAGTTTTTACGTTATAAAGTTGTTATATAGTCTACCAAGTTGCTAGGTAACTGCTCTTGCGTTTACTGCATATGTATATTTCAAGGATATCTCGTTTTTTTTGGGTGTATTTTCAAAATAGGTTGGCAGTTACAATAAAGCAAGTATTGTTGTTTTTTGCTGTACACTAGATTCTGATGAAGGTATGGTAATTTCCGAAACGCTAATTATAGAAAATGTAAAATATAGACATTACAACACTTCTATTTCTTTTAGATTCCATTTTTAATTAACCACAAATTCAAGAAAAATAAACAAATAAAAATATGTTACTGAAGGTTAAAAAAATAATCATTTCCCTTTTTTCTAGGATTTACGTTTTTTAAATAATGGAAAACAGTTGACGTTTCACCCTCTATTTAGGGCATTTTCAAAATTTTTTATTTATTTTTATAATACTGCTTTAATCATTTCTATTTAGGTATTGATAGTAAGACAAAAACCGTCTATATATACATTTACAGATACAAAAATAAGTATATATATATATATATATATATATATATATATATATATATATATATATATACATTATTTTACAATGGCTCTAGTAGTTTGTAAGTTTCTAAAATGTCCTTTCTTATTAAATGAAAACAGGCTATATTGCATAAAAATCATATATTTGAAAATATATATCCACCTTTGTTAAGAAGAAAATTTACTAAACTTTCAATGATCAGAGTTTTATACATTTTTTTTTAATCATTCTTGATCATTCTGATGTTGCCCTTATAGGAAAGGGTGACATCTAACAACTGTATATAAGATGTCCTAAAAATAATTTGTGTTTACTGGATTCTGATATGGCCTGAGTAGAAATGGGTGGCATTTAGCAGTTTCCAAAATGACTCAATAAATGATTTTATTTCGGCATGAGTGATATTATTTCCAAATAAGCTAAACCACACAAATATAATAAATGAAGCCTTATTTAAATGGAAAACTGGTTAAAATCACAGCTTAAATCTATAGATTGAATCAATTTTTTACTATAAATATTAAAAATAAAGATTTAAAAACATTTTTCTATATATAGATATTCTTGTCCGTTAAAATTTCTAAATATAATTTATATTTAATAAATAAACCAAAAATATTTAACATTCATATGTATGTATGTGTAATTTTAAACTATTATCTACAATATATGTTTAAATATTGTGTATGTATAAGTAGGTATAGTTACCAAAGTGAGTTGGTTTATGTATACTTTTATGACACTGCTATATGTATAACTACAATCTATTGACATTGACAAGTATTCAAAATTAGTAGTTTTACAGCGGTCAAAAAGTAAGGAATATTATGAGGTGATGTCGTTTTGCAAAAAAAAGTATTGTTTAAATTTTCCTTGTAGCTAATACAGTATAAATTAATAGTTTTTTCCACATCTGTATCACGATGATGTTTTTGAAAATTCCAAAACCGAAAATTAAACTTTTTTAAGAACTAATTGAGCATTGATTTTGCAGCTTTTCATCACTAGGTAAAAGGGCTTTGAATAAAAATTTAGGTTTTGCTCGATTAACATGGTTTATTCCTTACTTTTTTTACACAGTTTTACATTTTATAGGTAATTGATTTAACATATTCGGGACGAAAAAGTTTGCAGAAGATTTATTTGTTATCTTCTGCATTGGTCGACTTTGAGGGGGTTTGCGAAGGAGTAGCTAGCTGATCGTCGTCAAACATGGGGTTCTTTACTTCCAAAGGACCTTCAATCTACAAAAACATAGAACGTTATATGTCTTAATATAAATGTATATAGTATCTTTTTTTAATAAGGTTTGATATGTGACGGGTTATATTTTTAACAAAACGTATATATATATATATATATATATATATATATATATATATATATATATATATATATATATATATATATGTAGGGCGGCGCAGTACATTTCATTCGGTTCATATACAGAAAACGATTATATATATGAGATTTTTTTATTTATAGCTGTTAAAATTTAATTTTTTTCCAAAAAAAATTCAATAGTGGGATTATATCTCAAAATATCGAAAAAAATTATTAGAAAAAGTTTTTCTAAATACAATTTTAGCCCATATGCAAAATTTCAGCTGTATAAGACAAATTAGATTTTTTTCCCAGTTTTTGTAAATTGCACCACTGTTGCAAAATAAAACTCAACGCAACCTACATAAAATTTTTAATTTTCAAAATGCTTCAATCCAGACATATGTTTTTTTTTTCTTTGGAATCTGTATAAGGTAACTTCATAAAATAACTATTTTTGAAAACGTAGTTTGTGTCTAAAAGTAATACAGATTATAATTAACAAGTACACAGTGTTATTTGTATCGAAGCAGAAATTGATGTCAAAGTCAAATTTCGAATAAAGCTATTAATAAAAAAATCCCTTATCATGCTCACTTTACTGGTCACATTGTATATATAACATTGAAGATTTTTTGTTTTATATGTGTACTTTCTGTAATTTTAAACTGTATTTTTTAAAAATTATACGTCTGATAAAGGTCAACAGGTAACCGAAACGAGTAATTTCAGGAAAACAGATTCAGCATGATACGAAACGGGCCTTTAACCGTGTGATGGCATGCTGACACTGCTTTATTCTCAGTATAAATACATGGCAATCTTTTGTAAACGATACTTATAATTCGAGTTGTAAATCGCATTCGGCAGGATCCGTCAATGTCAGCAAAACAAGAGAATTCTAATTGTTGGCGGCGGATTCTCATCCTTCAACGGAGATAAAACAACCAGAACACGGCGTCTTCACTCCAAGAAGTTGTGGAAGGAACACCCAGTCTAGCCTCTGACAACAGATTGAGAGAATAACAACTGATGCTTCTTCTTCTACTAGTGTAAGTAGTTATCATCTGTCCGATTTTTGAAAGGGAATAGAGTAGTTTTCTTGAACGAGAACTAAAAGTCTTCCTAAATAAGTTTAAACTAATCAAATTTAAAATTACTATGAAGAAAACCATGCTGGAAACGAGAACTCAGAAAAATGAAAATGCCGATATCAAGCTCTACAAGCTCGCAGAAATTTTTTAAATTATTCCCGAATTCGAGAGTAACCATATCTCTCACGGTTATTTCTTAAGCGCGTGCGATGATGGATATAAAATGGCAACAGATGACCAACGCGTTCTGTTAGTGATTCACATAAAAAATAAATTAAGAGGTTGTGCAGCGCAGCTGATAAATTCTCAAAATCCAAGAGACTTAAAACGATATTAAACAACTTTTAAATACTCACAGGTTAAGACAGTTTCCCAACGAATCATCTTTAAACTTTTGTTAATCGACTACAAATATTGAACGCCAAAATGCTGGCGAATGTTCAAAAATTAACTTTAAGAAAGCGTCCCAATATGCATTTGACACAATATCATTGAACACCCACCTGACAGGTCTTGAATCCAGACTCGGTCAGACAATTCGAGCGGGATATCCCTATTTTGAAACCCAAACATGTTCCAAACCTGCAGTTTAGAAACCACCCAACCTGTAAAAAACCCTAGATGCGGACGTATTTTTCCAATTTCCAAAATTATAATACAAATTTCCAAAGACAAGTCCCTTTGCAAAACCAACCCCCTCAACAACAGATACCCAACATATTTCAAAATCAAAACAGGCCTACTGCAATCCAACAAAATAACACCCAAATTCGTCCAAGTATTATTCAACGGAACCTATACCATTCTCCAAATCAACAAACAACACACCAGGTTAACCTAAACTATCCAAACTATGACTACTGCGATTATTACAGAGAAGATAATTACGATTACCCCGATTACGAACTGAATTTACAAAATTTTGATGAAAATTGTGAACCAGTAATCGATTCTCAGGACCAACTGCCTAGGAACAAATTCATGCTCTAAATTTAGACGACCTGAAGCCAAATTTGAACTTTCCGGAACAAACCTTCAATTGCGAAAAACCTGTACTATATTTATGATTTTACAAATACTTTCAAATTGCTTATCGATACTGATGTTGGAATTTCTATTTTTAAAGAAAACACAGTCAAAAATGTTCCTAACCGTTCTCCTGAAAATGTAACAATACAAGCGATAACAAACCAAAAACTTTACGTCTCGCAATCAAGCTTTATACCTTTCAACATAGTAGATCTCCATAAAGTATTTATTTACTATTTAGATATTGATTTCTACGGCATTGGTCTCGCTTTCTTACAGCACTACGAATGCATTATAGATTTAAAATCAAAAAATCTTATTACTAACTTTAAAACCGTACCTCTACATAAAGTATATACTTCAAATACGTTTCCTTCTAAGTCAAACCAAATAAAGTAATATTTCTACAAAGGGCCTTACGGAAGAAATTTTTAAATTAAAATGCAACTTAAAAAATACGCGCAGTCCTTCATTCTCAAGAAAAAAAAAGGTTACGTTACCAAACGCTCTTGTACATGTCAATGAAAATGACGAATTCTTAACAATTATCATTAATGCTAGTTTAATTCCCAAAAATATTGATTTCCCGAATATTTCTATGGAACCTTTTACCCCTAGTGAAATATTAAATTTTAATTTCCAAAACGAACCCAATTCTATTAAAACCGATAGGGTTCAAATGATTAAAAATCAATTAAGAACCGAACATTTCAACTCGGAAGAAAATAATTAATTACCAACCTTTGTTTGGCATACCCCAACATATTTTACCTTGAAGGCGATGTTCTAACTTTTACTAATGAAGTTAAGCATTCTATAGAAACAAGCACTGCATGCTTTATATGTACAAAGTCATATAGGTATCTTCAAATCCATAATGAGAAAGTAAAATCTCAAACTGCCAAAATGCTCGTACAAAGAAATATTCTACCGTCTTTTTTTGACCCTGGTCTTCTCCTGTTTGGGTGGTGCCCAAAAAATTGAATGCCTCTGGCAAACAAAAATGGCACATTGTAATGGATTACCGATAATTAAACGGGGTCAGTGTTGATGAACAGTATCCTATTTCAAACATCTCTGATTTGCTAGATCAGCTTGGCAAATGCTAATATGCTAATGCTAATATTTTACCACCATCAAATATACATCAATCCGGATGATATTCCTAAGATAGCCTTCTCAATCAAAAATGATCATTACGAATTCGTTCGTTTACCATTTGACCTGAAAAATGCACCCGTTCGCATGCCATTTGGCTTGAAAAACGCACCATTCATCTTCCAAAGAGTCATGGACAACATACTCCTTGGCCTTCAGAATGAAAAATGTCTAGTTTACATGGACGACATAATCGTCTACTCTGCCACAATACACGAACACAGGGAATGACTTAAAGAAGTATTCAAACGTCTTCGAAAAGCCAACTAAAAATCCAGTCTAACAAGTGCGAGTTTCTTGGAAAAGATATCGCCTACCTTGGTCATATAGTCACCAAAGATGGATTCAAACCTAATCTTTCCAAGGTTGATTGTATCAAGAACTTTCTTGAGCCAAAACCCCTAACGAAATAGAATCCTTTTTAGGATTGGTAGGTTACTACAGGTGATTTATTCCTAACTTTGCTAAAACATCGAAACTCGCTACTATGCTTTTAAAGAAAGACGTCCATTTCTTCTTCGATGCTGAAGGTAACTCTGCATTTGAAGAGCTAAAAAATCCCCCGTTCTCACTTACCCCAATTTCGATTAATCCTTTCTTCTGACCACAGATGCAATTGCATTTGCTATAGGTGCAGTTCTTTCTCAAGGACCCGTAGGTAGAGATCTCCCTATAGCCTTTGCGTCCAGAACCCTCTGTAGCGCAGAAACTAAATATTCCACCATTGAAAGGGTGATACAGTTAAGTACTTCCGCCCTTATTTATTTGGAAGAAAGTTCATCCTTATAACTGATCACAAACCTCTCACCTGGTTCTTTTCAATTAAATACCCTGGAAGCAAATTGGCTCGGTGGCGCCTCAAACTTGAGGAACACGATTATAAAATCGAGTATAAAGCAGGAAAAATAAACAAAAACGCGGATTCTCCGCCTAGAGTACGGATTAATCATTTTCAAGAATTTGCAAACTTTCAATCAAAAATATCAGTTTATGCTGTGAACGAAGAAGATGAATCTGAGAAGGAAAATACAGAAAATCCTGAAATAGACGACGATACTCTCACAGCGGAAATAATAATAACTATTCTAAAATTGAAGTATTAAGTTCCCAACTTCTAAACAAATCTAACAAAAATATAGTAACCTTTTTCTGGCAAAACAAATTCGGAGACATCCACACCATAAATCGATATATATCTTCTGGGAAAACCTCAAACTCAGTCATAATAAAGTCAAAATAACTTCTAGCATAACAGTTAAAGATCATACATGCTTTATTATTCCCCTATCCTTCGACCCTGAATCTGTTGTCGAACATTTGTTTTGTGTCTTATTTAAAAATCAAAATAAATTCCAAACCGAGAAAACCTATTGTGTAGAAAATAATGTAGAACTTCCCATTCTCGAAATCTTTTCAATTATTTTTGCAAATAAAGACATTAAACTAAAAATTTGCCAAAATACTGTCAGAAATCCAGAAGATGACGAAATACTCTAAATTTTAGACTACTACCATACAGGCAAAAATAATTTGCACCGTGGTATAAATGAAACGGTTAGGCGGATGAAAGAAAAGTATAACTGGCCAAAGTTAGCGGAAGATGTCGAAAAATTTATAAAACAGTGCTAAACATGTCAAAAAGTAAAAGTTTGTAGAAAAACTTAAGTACCCCTCTGGCAATAACTGAAATACCATAGACCCCTTTTGAAAAGATAAATATTGACATTTATGAATACCCAAAAAGAAATTATGCCCTTAGCATACAGGACGAACTTACCAAATTCATCCAGGCCTGTCCCTTAAAGGACAAGAAAGCAAATACTGTCGTAAATATTTTACTAGTATTCTTTCAGCACTATGGAAGTCCACTAAGGATTCATTGTGGCTATGGCCATGAGTTTGATAACACCCTCATAAAACATTTTCAAGCGTAAGCCATCCACAATCAAACGGTTCAGTTGAACAATTTCACGCAACACTCTGTGAAATTACCAGAGCTAATATGACCAACAATCCTCACGAACACCCCTTCAACGTGTTATCCTGTGTCACTATATGTTACAATAATACTCAAAATAAGACCCACAGACTTACACCCTATGAATTAATTTTTGGACACACGTCCAGTAGATCTCCAGAGACTTTATACAATCACCAGAAACTAATTTCAAAATACGTGAGAGACCTAAACAACATGGAACATTATTACAAATTCGCTAGATACACAACGCAAACCCAAAAAGAAAAAGCCAAAGTTAGATTTGACCAAAAAGCATCCACTGACATTCACGACTATAAAATTCGTGATAAAGTATATCTTAATGAATCCCAGATCAAAATAAAAAAATTGAAACAAATTTAACGGACCCTTTGAAATAAAAGAAATTTTCCAAAATTC
The DNA here is from genome assembly GCA_034092305.1 of Diaprepes abbreviatus. Classification (NCBI taxonomy): domain Eukaryota; kingdom Metazoa; phylum Arthropoda; class Insecta; order Coleoptera; family Curculionidae; genus Diaprepes; species Diaprepes abbreviatus. Next base: position 178,233 of record JASJET010000260.1, on the reverse strand, counting down.
AGCCGTTTTCCTTAATCCCCGAATCAAACAAAATACAAAACACAACTACGATAGGTTAAAACTCTATTATGACTGGCGTTCTTTTCTTATTTACAGATATTGCAGGCTATCCTTTGTTGGCCTCACCCAATTCATTCACACACTCATCGAAAACACCCTAGGAATTTTCTTCAATGAAGGAGGAAACTTGAAAATATGTAATGATAAGTGAACGCTCCTTATATATAAAGACCTTACACATATTAAAGAAAGTGTCGTTGATAAGGATAAAATTTTAGACTAACTCTTAGATTCCTTCATGCACGCGGAAAAACCCGAAATGATATCCTTTAAAAAGGACGTACAAACCCATATCAGCCTTCTCGATCAAATATCCGAATCTGTAAATCTAAAATAGAAAGAAATCCTGGCCAATCCGCAAAATTATATTTATAAAGAAAAACGAGGAATTTTTACCGGAATAAGTACCGTTTGGAAATCAAGCACAGGAAATTTTGATGCTTCAGACGGGGAATACTTTAACATATCACAAGACGAGCGACACATAGAAAATCTTGTAAAAGCCAAATTTCGGTAACGATGTCGGTAATCAGAAATTTAAATATTACGATACAAAAATTGCAAATCGACGAGGAAACTTTTAATAAAGATTTAAACAAAATTAACCAATCAATCTTAGACATAACAGACGGTCTAGCTTTCTACCACGCCCAAATAAGAACTTTGGAATATTGCGAATCACTAATGGAAAGCTATATCTTCATTGAGAACTTAATGGTGTTCTAAACGCCATTTCCTTCGCGCGTTTTAATATTTTCCATAGCTCAATAATTACCCCAATAGATTTGAAAAAAAAAAACAGTCTTTCCTCGCCTGTCTAGTCTTTTAGCTTAGCACAATACATTAATATAGTCGAATTAGATGCACATCAGTCCTACTTAAAAGCAGTCTTTGTTCTCAAAATACTATTAGTCGAACCTGAACTTTACACTCTCTATCATCTGTACCCTATCCCTATACTTAATTATCGAACAGATTTCTATCACATCATTCCTGTTACTCATAAATATTATCGCGAGAGATGACGATTTAATGTTATATGTATCTCTTCGGAACCAAAGCAAGAAGATCTGTTCCGAGGTTCTACCATATCCTATGATAGTGAAGCCAGGTGTAAACCACAACTCCTGAAGTCCAAAACCTTCCTTCCAAAAACCTTCCAAGTTATAGTCCTCGCTGCTAAGGAATATAACGTCAAAAAATCGATCAAAATTTTTGGTTACTCACAGTTTCCGACCCGTTACCAGTAACGGCGAAATATGAAGGCAAAAAAATAAAAAAGATTGTGTATTTCTTGATTTCTTCGGTGTACAACCTGTTTAGTAACTTAAAAAAATAAAAACCAAAATAAAAAATACGAACTCGCCACTAAAACTCCAGCTAAGATGTCACGCCTTCATAGAAAACACCATAGTCCAGTCAAAATATCTTATAGAAAGACATCAAAATGTGACCTACAAAAACCATCCAATAAAAATTCCATGCGTTTGCTCTGAAACAATTTCATCAAAAAAAATCACATTCCCGATTTCAAGCCTCTCGAGCTCAACAAGATCGAAATAGAAGATCTTAACGTGGCCCAACAAAAATTGGACCAATACTCTGAGGAACTTGACCAGCTGATGAACCAGCCGTTCATATACAAACAATTGTTTTGGTTCATAATCTTCACCATTGTTCTAGTATCTATCCTAATGGTCATCTATATTTTTGGCAAATGTCGTAAGAAGTGGTTGCCAAGGCTCAAAGCAAATGAAGACCACCGGGACCATCACCACGAAAACGTCCTAGGTTGAGGCTACTCAGTTTCCTAGGAAGAAGAAGACCCTCCATTCGTCTCCAGGAAGTCCCTGAAGACGAAATCTTAGAACGTAGGCAGAGCACATAAAAATTATTGCACAGTATTAACTTTTTTTCTAAAAGTGAGAGTTGCTATATGCCAAAAAAAAATATTGTCATGCGAAAACTATATAAGTTTGTTCTCATGTAAACTGTTTACGCAGCATTTCGCAATAAATATCTTGATTCGACAATTTTCAGGAAAGCAGATTCAGCATGTTAGGAAATGTGTTTTTAACCGTGTGAACGCATGTTGACACTGCTTTATTCTGAGTATAAATACATGGCAACCTTTTGAAAATGACCCTTATAATTCGACTTGTAAGTCGTCGTTATGCCTGTGTGAATACCAAAGTTGTCAAAATTTAAATAAAATGGCCTGTACATTATTGCATATTTTGATATTTGATTGTTTCATATTCCTAATACAAAGCGTTATTGAGATATTTAACTATTCTTGAAATTGTAGACCAAAATTTAATAGGCGTGCCTGCCTTATTTATTCAAGCTAGATGTTTTAAATTGTATTGTTTTTTTAATAAAATCATTACAATATATTGTAAAATGAAAATAGTCTCAAAAACCTATACAGTGTTAATAAAAACTTATATTTGCTTTTTACTATCATTTAAGCCAAACAACTATTTTATTTACACCCTGTAATTAATATCGAAATTATATTCTAATTTTAACTGTCTTGAAAATTTTATTAAGGTGTTCTTTATTCATCTTTTAAGAATTTTTTAGTTATTAAGCATTTTTAATTTTAAATATATAGTTTTACCCAATTTATTTTAGAAAACTAGGCGTTGATGTAGTTGATGTTGTCATTACATTTATAGGTGATATGAAATCACTGGGTTTATAGAGAATACATACTTTATTAAAGAGATAACAAAATTAATTTAAAAAATTTTAAAACCAATGATTTAACAAATGCTAGAACTGATGTCCATCTCGATAAATGAAATCACACGTCGTCACGAGTTGACACCACTCGCATAAAGAATCAGGAATGACGAAACGACATTGCAACCATATCTTAACTTCTGATACCTAAAACCTCCTCACCATGCGCAAGTTAACGCGAAGCGAAATTTGCATAATGCAATAAGGCAGTTGCCGACAGCCACCCGCCACCTTTGGCGATGTTGTACCCTAAGTGATGTTACCAACATTACGCTGTGAAGTTTTGCTAGGCATCGCAATTACCAGCTATTACCGTAGTACTTTGTAACTCTGCTCTTCCAACTGATGCGATTGGATGCATGCGGTCAGGGATATCCTTCCGCCGCCTCTCAGCTAATGCGGCTGAGCACGCGCAGGAGAAAAGGCATAACCGGCTCGCTATCCGCCAAACACTAGTAGTCGACGCAAAACGCTTCAATCAGGGAGCCTAGCTCGTCCCAAACCGAAGGTTAGTATGCGGAGTAGAAATGTCTTTTACGAACGGAAGATACTTATGTATCTGCTTCAATGCGTAACATCGCCTAGAGTACATCACCAAAGGTGATGGCTATTGGCAGCTACCTTACAGGATTAAGCGTATCAGAAGTTAGGACATGGTCGCAATATCTTTTCGTCATTCTTGACTTTTCAGACAAGTGGTGTCAACTCGTGACGACATGTGATTTAATTTGTCATATTGTTATCTGAGGCTGACTGATCTCGGCGACCTATACGGACATGTGTCTGACGATCGGTTTCAGTCAAATGGTGACTAACCACAAAAGACACTACTTGCATAACTGATGTCCATCTCTTTCAATGCACAAGCGGACTTTTTTCTGAAATGGCTGTTTAACTTTAGTTAACATATGTGGTGTTACAGAGCAAACCGCTGTTCTTATTCGTTCTTTCATATTTTCGAATATCCTTAACGGTATATCTTAAACCATATTGTTAATATACATAGGGAAAAAATCGGGACTTGTTAGAGCCAGAGACTTTGCTGGCGAGTATTGTACTCCTTCACACCCTATCCATCTGTTGGGATATTGGGTATCTAACTCATTTCTGACGTTAACTTGGAAGTCCGCAGGGGCACCATCTAGTTACAGCCACATTCTTTCTCGAATGTTCAGTGAAACATGCTCCAAAAGTTCAGGTAAATTGTATCTAATAAATCTAAGAAACATGGTGCCAGTTAAGTGACCATCGAAAAAATATGGACCTACTAGACACGTTCCAGGTATTTCACTCCACACATTGATAGAACATTTGTGCTGACTATCGACGATTCTAAATAAATTGGGATTTTCATCATTGTAATAATTTAAATTATGCCTGGTGACTAATCCTTTATTTTGGAAAGCGAATTCATCCGCGAAAAGGACAAAATCAAAAAAAAATAAAAAATCATCATCTCCTAACATTTCTAGAACTCGTAAACAAAGTTCGAATCGTCAGTTGCAATCTACTTCCAAAAGTTCCTAATATAATTGATATTAGTGAAATTTGTATTTTTTAATCATTCTTTCAATGTTACGATTACTTATTTTAGTAGTTTCATACATTTTTCTGTGACTTGTTTGCACATTTTCTACCAGAGATTCCATAACTAAAAATTCATTCATTTTCGGTAATTGGTTTCTGACTGACTGTTTTTTACACATTTCCTATTCTTCGAAAAACATGTAGCAAATTTTCTAGTGATTTTTTGTTACGATGACTTCTATCAGGATATTTTTAAATATAAATTTTTGATGCAAGCAAGCAATTTTCTTTACACTCCCCTATTACTAAAATCATATCAATCTTTTCTTCTTGGAGGTAAGTTCTTATTTTAAATAATTAGGTTTGACCAACATGAAGTGTCACTCAATTATTTTTCATTTTGTATGTAATGAATTATATTGTAAATAGCCAATATCTACTTTTCAAAAATAAATTGCAAAAAATTTATATCTAAAAGTGAAAATGTTAAATTACAAAAAAAAAATATGAAAGATAGGTAAAAACCTTAATATAATTTTAGAGATCCTTAAAATGAGAATATAAATTCGATTTTAAATACAGGATGTTCTATTTAAAATAGGAAAGTTATTTGGATTTAAATATAAAAAATCAAATGTAAGTTTTTATCAACACTGTATAATTTTTGAGATCATTTTTATTTTTCAAGAACAGTTAAATATCTTAAGATATATGAAACATAACAATCACTTACCCTTAGTTGCTCCGTGCTGTCAAAAAATGCAATAATATACAGGATATTCCATTAAAGTTTCGACAATTTTGGTGAGAATTTTTTTTGTAACTGAATATTTTAAAACAATTTTAAAACGTAGTCCCAATAGACCTACATATTCCTTGTTAAAAATATGTTACTGTTCTCTGTATATAAGCAGACGAAATGTGGTGCATATATATACATATATATATATATATATATATATATATATATATATATATATATATATATATATATATATATATACATATTTATATATGTATAAAAGAGCGAGAAGTTATCGTCCGTGGAATTTTAAAATAAAATAGGATGTTTTCGGTTATGCGGACAAGGACCGCTGATAAGTATTACTCTCATGATAAAAAGTGAGGAAAACTCCAAGATCATGGAAAAAACGCAACGGCTCTCTTAGGGAGATCGTTGGTGCGACACTTTACTTAAACTGCGGAATTGGTAGTTGGTTTGGTTGCCGATGCCGGATAATACGACCTCTAACCTTAGAGTAGCACGTTTCGTGTGTCGAGTTTTGATATATTCCTTTTTTAATTGACTGTCCCGGCACTTAATGGCTGTTTTATACAACATTGTGGGTTTGTGTTGTTCTTGTGTTATTGAGTGAGCCATTAAGATATCGCCACTGTGTCTTATTTACTTTTTTTCAACCGTGTAATCTGTTTATAGGACACGGATGCGAGATGATGGTTTGTACCGAAAGTGATGGCCTGATGAGTCCCATACTAGGACGCTATCGTAATTTTTAGGACCCGAAGTTTTTCCATGATCTTGCAGTTCTCCGCACTTTTTAACATGAAAGTAAGTCTTTGTCCACATAGCCGAGAATTTTCTATTCTATTATATATATATATATATATATATATATATATATATATATATATATATAATATTATAAAAAAATTCAGTGGAGGACCCGTAAATCCCAATTTGACATTGCTAGAAAGCCTTTAAAATACTAATTTAGTGGTTTTATGACATTATTTCAGTTATTGTATGGCATCATGGTCCACTAACAATAATTGATAAATATGTTTTCCAAGTCGAAAACAAACATGCCCGATTTTCAGATTATTGTGTTTAATTTCCCATAGGGCAAACGTATTTACTTACGGAAGCCAATCCAGGACATTCATAAACGGTGTAATTTCCTTCTTCGTCTTCTTCTTCCTCTGTATCTGACTGAGAACCATGTCCTTGCGGATTTCTAAAGTAATAAAAATAAATAGTTATTAAAAATGTTTTTTATGTTAAAAAAAGTATACTTGTCCTGCTGCCTTCAGCAGATAATAGACCAGGAAAATTATTGGTAGAATTTTTTTAAGCAGTTTGGTAAAATTTGATTCTGACGATGGTGGGTTGAACATTTTGTAGTGCGCACGTCTAAAATTTAGACTAGGTTTACATTTCGCGACTTTTTTACGAAATACTTTGCGGATTTACTAGAGAAAATAAACACTTTTTATTTTTATCTATACAGCAGCATCATATTTTTAGTTAAGAAACGAGACCAAACCGAACTAGAGATTACAGACCAATACCCTTGTCGAACCATATACTTATACAAATTATTCAACAAGAATAGTAACCTCAAGAGTAGCGTAAAGCGTTTGATACAGTTAAATTAAGAACTTTATAAGAACGCCGAGTCAATTGTAAATATTCCAATTTAATATGCAGATAACATGTATAATAATGCTACAATGATTGTGAAAATGCAAGGAAACACCAACTGCATCACAATTAGACGAGGTGTTCGACCGGGAGATACAATTTCAGCAAAACGCTTTGTCACAGTTTTAAAGTATGCATTCAAACGACGGGGAAAAAGGAGGCGTAAAGATAGATGGGCAACAACTTACTCATCTCAGATTTATGGATGATATAGTACTTATATCGGATGATCTTGAGGAAATAAAAGCAATGTTGCTAGAGGTCTGGTGTCGGTTTGAACACCAATTTTTGTCAAAACAAAATTTGCGATCAAACTAATACCTAATGAGTACATCAACCTCGGTAGCAAAATTGTTGAATTAGTAGCGAAATATAGATACATAGGCCATTAATTTAGAATCTTCTTCCTTAACCAATATTTGTCCACTTCTGGACATAGGTCTCTAGATTTTAGCGAAACGCCTGCAAGTTTCTACAAAAAATCAAACGAACGAACAGATGTATTCCCGAAATAATACTGCAACATTATGCTACAACAAACTCCTTTTTTCTCATTCTAATCTTTGAAAACATCTTTGAGGGCCATTGAACTGCTTAGGAAAAATGATATCTCCTTGGCGTACTCTTCTTTTTAGTTCTATTAGATTTCCGTCTATCTTGAGTCTAATCTTGCGTTCACCAAGTCAATAAAGGCTAAATGTATCGGTACGTTATATTCAGAGCTGTCAAATGTTCCACAGAAAAATACTTGCAAGTTTTATATTTATTCCTGGCAATTCCTGGCAAATGCGTGTAGTAAGAAAAAGCTGATATTGCTCAATTAAACTGAATATGAGAAAAAGACAGATGATAATAAAATTGTCGATCCCTTAAATTTTAGACTGCAAAACCATAAAATAAAAAAAATAACTACATGTGAGAAGCAAAAAGAGATGCTAGAGAGATTTAATTTTAAAGATGGGGCATCTTATCGATTTTCATATACTTGCCACCAATTGTATGTACATTTCGCCTTAATATTTTATCAATTTCTGAGTACAAGGCATCCATTCCTGGCAAATCCCTGGCATGATAGTATTCCTGGCAAAATTACTGGCACAGCTAATTATTCCTGGCAAATGCCAGGAATTACTGGCAAATTGACAGCCCTGGTTATATTTCCTCTATTTTCTATCGATGTACGCATAGTATACAAGTGGTCGATCGTAGTAAATCTCTTTCTAAATCCACTTGTTCAACAGGTTGATAAAAATCTAATTTTCCGATTTATCGATTTGTAATTAGTTTTTTTTTTTGAAAAGTTTATATAAATGTGATAGAAGAGATATTGTTCGATAATTTTCAGTAATCGTATTATCGTGTTTTTGAATAGTAGTATAACTTCCCATTTGCACCAGTTCCCTGTAATTTTTTCGTTTTCGAGGTTCTTGCTCAACAGAATTTTCATTGTTCTTTTTAATGTTTATCCTCCTAAGTTTAATATTTCGGTAGTAATTTGGTCTTCTCCCGGACACCCGTTCTCCTTATTTTGTTTTAGAGCGTTGTCTCTTTCCTCTTCAGGAATCTTATGTGTTTCCTTTCTTAAGGTTTTTGTGTTTTAGATGAATATAAGTTGGTATAGAATGTTTCAATAACTTTGATTATATATTTCTTGTTTTGAACTCTTATGTTCCTTTCATATCGCATTTTCGTGATTTTTGTTTCTTTCTTAGATAGCTACGAACGCAGTACTTTTATGTTGTAGTTATGTTTTATTGTTTCTTCTATGATTTTTCTATTGTACTATCTTTTATCTTTTCGAATTAATTCTTCACTAGTTTGTTTAGTTCCATAAAGTTTTCCGATTTTACTTGTTATATACTTACATATGTCATGAATTTAGAAAAGCAAGAGACAACTAGATCTACGATTTAAATAAAAGAATTTCTAGCTCTTAGGCAGCTTATAGTAAATTGGTTGATGTGGTTAAGTGCCACCTTCCAATATATCCCAAAAGAAATGTATTCAGTCAATACATTCTTTCTGTTGTGACGTATGATGCATACAACGGTGACTGTCCGTAAATTAAGAAGTTCACACTGTAGGATAGAAAGATCAAGTTGGGTTTGTCTCTCAGAGATCAAGTTAGAAATAAAGCCCTAAGACTAAACGTAGAAATCGTTGATGTTGTAGAGAATATTGTATAGCCGATATGGTAAATGACAGACTGACAAAGAGACTGTTTGAATGGCGTTTGAGAGTAGACAAATGGGACAGAGAAAGACCACCTGCTCGATTGCTAGTAGTTGGGTTCAGGCAGCACAAGGCCGAACAAATTAAAAATCAATCAGAAAGATCTATGTCCAGCAGTAAACTCAAAAAGAGTTGGGAGATGATGATTATTTTTTGGTCTAATAAATGCGTGATCTAGGTGCAAGCATCATCTTTAAGGGGGTCGGAAGCTTTGCATTCCTTCTGCTTATTTTTCGACAAATAAATAGATAGTTTTTTAAAATTTACGTTTTAGATTTCACGATATTTAGCGGTTAAAAATCTACTGAAATCCTATTTTAAAAAAGGGAAAACCATCGTAGGCCTAAGTCATCATCGATTTCCAATAAAAAAAGTTAACTTTTGAACGACTCCCTGAAAAAAGCATTAACATTATATTTTTAGCTTTCATTTTCGGGATTGGCAAAAAAATGAATACACTATATAAACCAGCTTTACACCCTACAGGTTTTGATAAATATCATCGTGGAATAAATAAGCGTCTTTACTTCAATAGTAAAAGAAGGTTGAAGATAGCACTTTATAACAGAGATTTAGGTAATTTGACACTGTCGGAATATCTGCTTTGAGTTGTCGACTCCCCGCTGTGAAGAACATAAAAAAGAACATAATATATTTTTATGGAAAAAATGAATTAGGACTTTGAATTGCTTCTACACATCTTTTAAATATTCGTGATAAATTACATTTCGTTCAATTTTAACATCCAAATTCATTAAAAAGGTTTAAGTTTGAAATCTGGTTGCTATAGAAATTAAATCCACTAACGAGGGTAGTTTGAAAAGTTCTCCGATTTGACACAGAAATGGCGCAAGAATGAAGAATTGTTTATTTGTGACCATTGTCTGAAAAATTGATACCATTGAAGTTTAAGCGTTATAAAGTATTTTTTCGTGAAAGTTTTCGTGAAAGTTGAACCCTAACCAACATACGAAAAGAGTTATATTAGTTTCAAAGGATTATTTCCCTTCGTTTTGAATGGTAAAAAAGTGGGCTGTTGAATATAAAAGTGGCCGTAGCTCCATTCGGTATTATGAACACTCGGGATGCTTAAATCATTACAAAAATCTACAATGCCGCAATACATGACCGCCAGTAGTGGGAATAGGGGGCTCCTAGTTGACCCCCCCACCACTTTTTTGATTGGTCAGCCAAGAATGACCTTGTTTCTGATTGGCTGCCCAAGTTCGCCCCCTATTCCGATTGGTTTCATAAACTCCGCCTCTTTTTGCTCCACCTCCTACCTCCTTCCTAACCACCACAGTAGTTGGAGGGGAGCTGGTAGCAGTTGGAGGGGAGCTGGTATTTTAAACGATCGAATCTGAGCGAACTTCAGTCATTCGTGCGCGATGTCAAATAGCGACCAACAACAACAACAACAGCAACTCATTGAACGTGTAGGCCAAGTAATAATTTCCTACCAAAATAACGGAAAAAATCTTACCGATTTTGAAGATCTAGACTTGGCCTTCTTTCCCATCAACTACTTGAAAACATTCGTCGATTCACTTAGTTTACAACAAATTTGGAACAGGTTACCGGAAAATTATAGAAGTGACGAAGAATTGCAGCTAAATTTGCCGTGTTTTAAACACTATCCAATATATCAACACCACATAGACGGCCCACCATTATCAATAAAAAAGTGTTGTAAAATTAAAAAATAGTGTGAACAAGTGAATCGAGTTTCATCGGACAGTCTTCGAAATGGATCAGACATATGTATATTTAGATTCTGCTTGCGATGAAACGATCCAGTCAATGTACAAAGATGAAACAACTCATTTTAACTTGGCTGGAAGAGGAAAGTTTCACGCAAGACAGGATTCTCTGATCACTATTGATCGAAATAATTTCGAAGACGACGATGAAGATGAAGAAGATGATGGGATAGAGGATAATGGCGTTCCAAACGGGTGTGGAGAAGAGGGGCTCGTGAAAGTGGCAAAAATAAATGCAAGTGATACATTGACACCAAATTACCTTACGCGAGAAGTGTGCGTTTTTCAATCTTATGTCGTAATTATTTCATCTTCTGGCGGTGCATATAATTTATGTTGTGAATGTTACTATATACATGCTCTAAATTGCCCAAATGGGAAAAATAATTTTGTTAATAGCCACTATAAACGATCCTTTATATGTTGCGAAAAAGATCTGCAATGCAACACGTGTGAAAACGATTTATTCATAACAACTCCTTCACAAGCATGTATAATATGTAACAAACCAGAACTAAAGAATATGCAAAACCATCTAATTGAAAAATCAAATTTTAAATAAATTTATTTCACTTGCACTTATTCATGCACTATGGCGTTTTTAATATTAAGTTTAAGTTTAAAATATTTTATAAGAATTTAGATTTTGTTCTGCTAAGTTAAATAAATATAAGAAACTATGTAAATAAATATAAGGGAATGATGTAAATAAATATAAGGGAATGATGTGAATAAATAAGAATTTGTATTTATTCCCATTGAAAGAAATTATAATTTTGTTCTTTCAGTGTAGAATAATTCTTTTCAAATAATATGCACAACAACCCTACCGATAAATCAAATTTAAATAAATGAATTTGATACTCCACTTGAATTTATTCATGCACCCTAGTAGTTTTTGAATATTAAGTTTAAAATGTCAACTAATTTAAATAAGATTTCATATAAAATATAAGTTGTAAGATATAAGTTATAAGATATAAGTTATAAGATATATATTAAGTTTAAGTTAAATAAATATAAGGGTGCCATCTAAATAAATAGAAATTTGTTTATATTAAGATTCGAAGAACTAATGATTTTGTTCTTTCAGTGTAGAATAATTTTTTCTACATAATATGCACAATCAATCCTATCGATAAATTGAATTTTAAATAAATGAATTTGATACTGCACTTGAATTTATTCATTCACCCTAGTATTTTTTAATATTAAGTTTAAAATGTCAACTAAGACATTTAAATAAGATTTTATATATAAGATAAAGAACAATTAGGTTTAATTCCCTGACAACAGACTATGATTTATTCTTCCATGTTAAAAAAAAAAACCTAGTTTTCATTACTGTGCTTGTAAAAAAAATTATATTCATCCTATTCATAATAATTCTTTCAAGTTAAAGAAACTTGGTTATTAGGTGTGATTCTGTATAAGAAATAGAAAAAAATAAAATATTTTCTTCAACGACTTTGTTTTTTATTATTCCTATATCCAAAGTACAAATATACATATATACATAAATACATAAATACATATTTATAATTTATACCATTTTGGGTTGCCAATTGCTGCTGTCTGCCAGAGGTTGCTGCTGCATGCCAGAGGTTGCTGCTGCATGCCAGAGGTTGCTGCTGCATGCCAGAGGTTGCTGCATGCCAGAGGTTGCTGCTGCATGCCAGAGGTTGCTGTTGTCTGCCATAGGTTGCTGCTTTGCCATCGGTTGTTGTTGTCTGCCAGAGGTTGCTGCTCTGCAAGAGGCCAATTTATAATTTATAATTTATTGGCCTCTTGCATTTTCGAGGGTAACTCTGCCTTCGCTGCTGCTGCTGTTGTTGTTGCTGTTGTTGTGGCTGCTCCTGATGCTGTTGATGTTGCTGTTGATGTTGCTGTTGCTGCTGTGGCCTCTTGCATTTTCGAGGGTAACTCTGCCTTCGCTGCTGCTGCTGCTGTTGTTGTTGTTGTTGTTGTTGTGGCTGCTCCTGATGCTGTTGATGTTGCTGTTGCTGCTGTGGCCTCTTGCACTTTCGAGGGTAACTCTGCCTTCGCTGCTGCTGTTGTTGCTGTGGTTGTGGCTGCTCCTGCTGCTGCTGCTGCTGTTGTTGCTGCTGTTGTTGTGGCTGCTCCCGCTGCTGCTCCCGCTGCTGCTCCTGCTGCTGTTGTTGCTGCTGCTGCTCTGCCATAGGTTGCGGCCGATCTTCTTCCATAGGCTGTTGTTGCTCCATCATCAAAGGTTGAAGATCCATTGCTCGGTCTGGATCCCACTCAAAGGCGATAGGCTCGGGATCCAGGTCCGGCTCAAACATGTTGAGAAATTCTTCATCTAAATAGTCAGCCTCTGATGGTGGCGGCCACATCACCGTGTTCTCGGAATTTGGACTCTGACGATCCATCAGATTAATCTGATTTTCCAAGAATCCCAGAAAGTCTTGTAGTGTTATAATTACGAACGTACTCATTTTGAGACTTTAAACTTAATGAATGCTAAGTCAAGACGCTGTAAATCCTTATATACAATACTGAAATACCACTTTTCCTACCTCCAGCGGCAAAACCAGTCCGAAGAATGAGAAGAAGAAGAAGGCAAAGATAGCGTGAACTCGAGAGAGGTCGTTCAACGGTCGTAAGTTGTTTTGTTCTTAAGAAAAAGACGAGTAAAGAGGAGAAGAAGAAAAAAAAAAAAAGTTGTTTTTTGGAATAATATAAAAAACGAAAAAAAAAAAAAAAAAAAAAAAAAAAAAAAAAATAAAAAAAAAAAAAAAAAATTAAAAAAAAAAAAAAAATGTTTTTTATATTATTCCAAAAAACAACTTTTTTTTTTTTTCTTCTTCTCCTCTTTACTCGTCATTTTCTTAAGAACAAAACAACTTACGACCGTTGAACGACCTCTCTCGAGTTCACGGTCTCACGGTTCCCGTCGTACCATGCAGTGCCACGCCGTACCAGCCGGTACCAGGCTCGTGGCTGCTTTAAAAGGCGGCTGGGTACGAAGCGTCTCTTCAGTTTACATCTCGCTATTAGCGTACGCTTGTAAAATTATCGAATCTGTTGTGAATATATCTAGATAGTCCGATTTATTTCGAATTGTGTGACGTAGTGACATATTAATTTTTATTTGGTTTGTATTGTTGATTTCATATTTTTGATTTGATATTTTTGATTTAATATTTTTGATTTAATATTTTTGATTTAATATTTTTGACTTAATACTTTGGATTTTCATTCATTTTTACTTAATCTTCTAAAAGCCAATTTTTGATTTTTGTTGATTTTTCATTTTTGTGGATTTTTTTTGATTTTTTATTGATTTTTTGATTTTTTTATTGATTCATAATTTTTTTTATTTTTTAATTTATAATTTAAAATGTCATTTTTAAATGTAAAAATTGAAAACATCGACTTAACAGCCTTCGATTTAAACGACGCTTGCCTTGTGCATGATTTGATTGATTGTACATTTTGTGGGCTAAGCGACGAGGAGCTAGATATTAAATTTAGGGAAATTGATATTAATACATTTAACAATTCATCTGAATCTGGCGATTCTTCCGAAATTGGTGAAAGCGATATTTTGACACAGCTCTTAAAAGTTTTGGATGAATCTATTATCCCTGATATTCCTCAAGAACCTCTTGAAACAATTAATTTCGATGATTTAAATAATGATATATTAAGGAAAAATTTAATTAACAATTCTGAAATAAATGAGGGATATAATTTGGAACAACTTTTAGATATATTAGAAGGGGGTGAAATTTGTGAAAATAGCTCAGGGCAAAATTTAATTAAGGGTGATGTGGAATATCAGGAGACTTTTGAGAGCTGTGAGGAACAAAATAATAAGGGGGTTTTAAACAATAATAATAATGGGGTTGGTAATGAGGGAGCTTTAAATAATGATAAGAGGATTGGCATTGGGGGTTTTTCGAAAAATAATATGGAAGAGGTTTATCGCCCCCACTATTCGCCAATTTCAGATGCATCGTCAGATTCATCAGAGGATTCCAACGACAGCGTTGAGACTGTTATAAACGTCTCAGCCAAAGCTCAGCATAATTTTATTAAAGTGTTGGATCAAAATTTAATTGAAGGGTTGGATCAAAATTTTATTCAGGGGTTTGAACAACCATCCAAATTTGGCTATACCAGAAATTCAGTAAATTCGGTAGATGTTTTTGATTTGAGTTGTGGCGAAATTGTGGGGGACATTGAGGTATATACTTATACTGAAAATTTTGAAGATGAGCAGCCTCAATGTCCCTTAATTTCTTCCTGTAATCAAAATCAATTTTTGAAAAATCCTTCTGGCCTAAATTTAGAACAAAGTTCTGAAAATTTAATTGAAAAAAATTTACCCAAAAAACGTTCTTTATCAGAAACAAATGATTGTTCAGATTTAAAAAAGTCAAAATTGGACGGTGATATTTCTAGTTCCCAAACTTTAGGGGCACAAATTTCAAAAAATTCTTTACCAGTCGCTGTAACAACAGCTCCGAAAATCAATCCAACAAATAAAGTCGCTATTGGAGAATTAGATAAGTTTCTACATAAGAAAACTAAGCCGAGCTTAAATAGGAATGAAACAAGGTGTGCCACATCTAGATTTAAGTCAATGGTTTATTCCTATTTAAACTTAGATAATATATGTAATAATTTATCTAATTCGACTTTAAAAGACGTTAAAAATTGTATTCAACGACAAGGCGATCTTCTTTTAAATTTGGGAAATATATTTTTTAAAAAAAATCCATGTTTTTCTTCAAATTAAAAAGTGAATCCAAAAGTTAATTCAAAAGTAAATCCAAAAGTTTTCTAAATTGCGCGAGCTGAAAAAATTGCTAATTATTCTATGTCATTGGGTCTTGATAGATCGAAATTGTATTTATTTAAAAGCGACACGGCCCTAACCGATTCCATTTTAAAATGACTCTCCTTTGCACACACTGCTTAAGAGAATTTAAAAGAAAATCACATATTGTACGCCACCTTCGAGAAAATGTTGTTAATGACGAAAACACCTTTAACTTGGAAGATTATATAATTAATCGTAAGTATTTTTTTATAACATATTTAGCTATAATTTTCCTTTTAATTTTTTTTTTATTATTAATAAAGGTTTACAGAGGAATTAAAAAATAATAATTGTTTCAGTTGATGAACTACTTTCAAGACCTCCAATGCGATTTTGCCAAGATTGTGAAGTAAATGTCAAATCTAATTCCTGGAGCACACACTTGAGGACAAATATTCATAAAAACAGGAGCTGCATAAAATATGGAAATGGAATTGACATTATCAGGAGTGCATTTAAATGTCGAATAGCTTCCTACAGAATATATTCGCAGAATTATCACATCGACATCAAAAAGTTTCAGCAAGATGTTGGTAATAAAGTGCAAACATTAATACGCCAGCGTCAACAGGAATTTACATGTGCTAAAGTAAATTTGGAATTATTTGGAATATATTATTCTCCAACTTTAACCTCTACTTCAATTAAGTCATTTAATACACCGTTCTTCATTGTAACCCATACAACTGATCTACAACAGCTTTACGATGATTTATTCAAGATTATTGAAACCAAAGCAGATGAATTGCCGGAAAGAGACTCAGGTAATTATTATTTAATCTCAAGAGCTAAGTTTTCTTAATCTCAAGAGCTAAGTTTTCTTAATATCACTTGTACATCTCTAACAAATATTATTCAGAACTAATTTTTTAATTCCTATTACAGGGTGGGCTCTACAAAGAATTCTGCATTTGGAAGTCAACATCAATAAGTACAACCCATTGAATGCCTCCTCCTACATTAAGATGCATCACTTTTCTAAATCAATAGTGAATGTGATGAATGAGGACAATTGCTGTTTCGCCTGGGCAGTGGTTTCAGCAGCATACCAGCCAACCGGTAATCCTCGAAAGACCTCATCATATCCAGACTTCAGAGACGCTTTCGATTTTACAGGTATTGAATTTCCAGTAAAATTATTAGATATAAAAAAGTTTGAGGAAAAAAATAATTTGTCCATAAATGTATATGGAGTTGAAAAATTTTTAAGGGATAATAAAAAGGTATATGAGATTGTCGGTCCTTTACATTATAATAATGAAAAGAAAAAATTACATATTAATTTGCTTTTAATAAGTTCTGATGATGGAAATAACCACTACTGTTGGATAAAGGATTTAGGTTGCTTGGTATCCAAACAATTATCAAAAAAGAAAATAAAAAAATACTTATGTGATGGATGCCTTCAATATTTTGGAACATATGAAAAACTTAACACACATTTAGAACGTGATTGTAGTTTTGTTCGAATTGAGCTTCCTTCAGATAATTTGATTTTGGATAAATTTGGCAATTATATTCCTGCAAATATATTAAAGTTTCAAAATATTCAGAAACAGTATAAAGCTCCTTTTGTTATTTATGCCGATTTTGAATGTTATTTGAAAAACATTGAGTGCCAACAATCTACACCTGATTCGACAACCTCATATACTATTAAAACTGCTGAACATATACCCTATTCATTTGCTTATTATATTAAATCATCATTTGATGAGAATGTTGTGTGTCTTAAACTTTATAGAGGTACAGATTGTGCTATAAAATTTATTGAATACATTGAAAATGATGTAAAAGAAATTTATAAAAAATATTTAAAATATCAAGTACCATTGAAAGATTTATCATCTGTGGAACAGATTGAATATGAAAATTCTAGCATTTGTTATGTATGTGAAAAACCTTTTTCAAAAGGAAATTTCATAAAGTGTAGGGATCATTGTCATATTACAGGTAAATATCGAGGAGCCGCCCACTCAATATGTAATTTGCATTTTAAACCTCCAAAATATATACCAATAGTATTGCATAATTTAAAAAACTATGATTCTCACCTATTTATTAAATCGCTTTGCTATAATAAAGAAAATATTAGTGTTATAGCTCAAAATAAAGAAAAGTATATTTCTTTTAGTAAGGAAATTTTCGTTGATGTGTCAGAAAAGCGGAAACCAGTTGCTTTGCGACTACGCTTTATAGATTCTTTTCAATTTCTCCCAGAGTCTTTAGAGTCACTATCACAAACTCTACAAGATTCACAATGTTTTGAAATTAAAAAGTTTTTCTCAAATGCTGATGAATTTCGATACATTAGACAAAAAGGGGTATTTCCATACTCTTACATAGATTCCAACGAAAAATTAAATGAGAAATCTCTACCATTGATTGATAAATTTTATAATAACTTAACCGATGAAAATATCTCTCCTCAAGACTACAGTCGTGCTGTAGAAGTGTGGAATCTATTTAAGTGTTCTACAATAGGGGCTTATTCCGATATTTACTTAAAATCAGATGTTTTACTTTTGGCTGATGTTTTTGAAAATTATAGATCCACATGTATTAAAACCTATAAGTTAGATCCTGTTAATTATGTCACTAGCCCTTCTATGTGCTGGGATGCAATGATGAAATTAACTAATGTAGAATTAGAATTATTAACGGAACCAGATATGCTTCATTTTTTCAAAAAAGGTGTTCGTGGTGGGGTTAGCACTTGTTCCAAACGCAAATCTGAAGCAAATAATCCATTCTTAGAAAATTTTAATCCTGAAAGACCTACAACCTATATCGCTTACTTAGACGCCACAAATTTGTATGGTTATGCTATGAAACAATATTTGCCTGAAAAAAATTTTGCTTGGGTACCTAAGCTCGAAATAGAAACTTTAAATATATCCGAACTTTCAGATACATCATCTATAGGATACATATTTGAAGTTGATTTAGAATATCCAAATTATTTACATGATAGTCATAATGATTTCCCATTTTGTCCTGAACAATATACACCACCAATTTCAAACCACTCAAAATTAATTCCAAACTTACATAATAAATATAACTATATCATTCACTACCGATATCTGAAACAATGTCTACAATTTGGACTCAAAATCATAAAAATACACAGAGCAGTTAAGTTTACACAATCACCATGGTTAGCGGAATATATAGATTTAAATACAAATTTACGAAATTTATCTAAAAATAAATTTGATAAAAATTGTTATAAATTGGCAAATAATTCAATTTTCGGTAAAACCATGGAAAATGTTGATAGGCGAGCAGATATTAAATTAGTATCTCAATGGGAAAGACAGGGTAATAAATTGAGTGCCGAAAAACTTATTTCTAAACCTCAATTAAAGGATTTTAAAATTTTCTCTGAAAATCTAGTTGCTCTTCAACTTCAACAGGTTTGCATTGAATACAATAAACCAATTTATGTTGGGATGAGTATTCTGGATATTGCAAAAACTGTAATGTATAATTTTTATTATGGGTATTTAAAAGTAAAATATGGTAATAATTTAAATTTATTATATACGGATACTGATTCCTTAATTCTTGAAGTTCAGACCCAAAACTTTTATGAAGATATGAAGCTAAATCTGGATAAATTTGATACTTCTAATTTTTCTGAACAAAATATTCATTGCATGCCTATTACAACATCAGTTGTTGGTAAATTTAAAGATGAGTACAAAGGGATTCCCATTGAAAGTTTTTATGGAACTGGTGCTAAAGCATATTGTATAAAATCCAAAAATAGTGTAGATAAAAAAGCAAAAGGCGTTAGTAGATCATGTATAAAAAATCAATTAACATTATCAGATTATAAAGATGTTGTTGAGAAAGGTGACAAAATATTCTGCACCATGTATGTATTCAAGTCCGATATGCATAATATATACACTAATTTGTTAAATAAATTGGCATTAACAACTCATGATGATAAAAGATATTGTATACCAAATTCCACAAAAACTCTTGCATGGGGACATAAGGATATTTTGGAAACAGATTTTTTTGATAAAGATATGAAAATGATGTATGATACTCTAACTTTTTTAAGTTCTGGAAACGAAAATGGATCTAAAAATAAAAAACCGCGATTAGAATTAACTACTCCAAGTAATTTTTCATCTTTATAAAGACATCATTTTATATGATGATAAATTATGTAAGTCGTTTTTGAAGCTTTAAAAGTTGGAGGGGGAACTGAATCCAAAAACATATATATTGTATAGAAATACCATTATTTGTTAGTAATATTACAACAATGACTGCTGCATCTTTAATAGTTTTAGTTTCCCTTGTTGGAAATGTGATATATGTAAATTACATTCCTAATACAGTTAGGGCTGATATATGTATAAATGCCCTCAAAAATGAAACCGACTGCTACAAACAGATGAAAATGACATATCTTGTTGGAAATTCACACTTTTTTACCTATAATGTAACTGATTCTGCTTTGTGTGAAAATACATACATAAAAATTAAATATTCCATGACAAACAAACCATTACAATATTCAGATTGGATTCCTTTCAATAATAAAAAAGAAGAATCTTGTCATTGTGTCTGTTGTTATATATTTGTTATTATATTTACAGCAGCAATATTTATTTGTACATGTTTAATTTTATTGTATTTCATGAAAAAATATCTATAAAAATATTTAATAAATGTTAAAAAAATAATATAAATTTTGTTTTTTATTGATTCTCGTTAGTATAAAGACATTTAAAGTTTATCCCCTCCTCTTAAATGGAGAGGGAAAATAAGTTTACCCCTCCACTTGAGAGGAGAGGGAAAATGTATAAAATTTAGGAGCAAACGGATTGATAGTTAGTTTTTTGAGAGCAAGCAGATAGCCAGTTAGTTTTTGAAATACATCATTTAAAATGTTCAGTAATCAGAGTAAAAATATATTTGAAAATTCACCATTAAAAAAGAAAATAAAAAAAACAATTATAAATTCTACAAAATATAATTTAAATAATTCTAACTCTAAATATGCTGTGATTGGTTTGTGGGTGGAAAGTGATTTTCTACCATGCATTGAACTTGGTGGTAAAAATGGTCAGTCTGTGATATTAAATGAAGATGATTGGAAGAACTTATTGCAATATCAAGGAGTTATAACAAATTATATGTTTTCACCAAATGTTTTCAATGAACCGATATATTTGCAAAATTTATCTATTCATTTTGAAAAGATTGGTGAATTACCAATAGTGAAGATTGTGAAAAGCTGTGATTTTATTTACTATGGAAATGAAACTGTGTGCAGACTATGGGAACAAATTCCACTTATAGAATATAGACTAAATGTTTTACAAAAACAAAACTTTCGACGTTATTTCAACGTTTTTAGAAATAACAATTTTTACGACGGAGATTCTTTTGACAAAATATATAATGTCCTTTCTCCAAAACAAAATCTAAATAGTGAAAATGTGTGTTCCATGCTGGAACTGCTGTTGAATCATCCCGAAGAACTAGAACAAAAATTAAAGTCTAAGCACTATTATGAAGAAGACAGTATCTATTGATGAATCAAGAAACCAAATTCATCTGATGGTTGCTTGGAACTTCGCCTACAGAAAAGCTCGTATGACTTCTGAAGAGTTTATAAATCAAAAACATTTTAGAAGAAGGATTAAATTGACTGAAGAAATTTTAAATCCCATATTAGACTCTGATTATAGGAATATTGTATTTAAAAAAATGTTTATGTAATAAGCTTATTTTTAAATAAAACAAATATATATAAAAAATCATTTTTTTTTTTATTACAAACATCAATTATTATTACAGCATTAATTACTATTACATCACATCTCTCTTGAAGATCCAAGAGTTATAAGATTTATCTAATCCTAACCATTTTACAAA
This sequence comes from Diaprepes abbreviatus, assembly GCA_034092305.1. NCBI lineage: Eukaryota > Metazoa > Arthropoda > Insecta > Coleoptera > Curculionidae > Diaprepes > Diaprepes abbreviatus. Next base: position 156,707 of record JASJET010000260.1, on the reverse strand, counting down.
TACTTTGTTTCCTTTCTTTCTTAACACTTTTTCCACCAGATATACATTTGGGTGTCTTACTTTTTGAAGTTCTTCTTCATAGAAACCTCCTTGAATATCTATCCCATTTCCATCTTGAATCAAATACGTTGTTGGATTAGTAAGCTGGATTTTTTTTATTTGAAAAATTTCGTTTGACCAGTTGGGCGTGTAACCTTTAGAAAATTGTTCGCGAATCTTGCTTATTCGTACTCTATCACTGACACGAAATTTTGGTGATCTGGGATCCACAGTTTTCCTATGAGTATAAGCTGATTTCAAGATTTCCATTTCATTCTTTTGGTTAACTTCGTTTGGTTTTTTTCCGATTGTTGAATGCTTAGTATTATTGTATTCTGTAATTATTTCTTTAAGAAAGCTGATCCATTTATAATTACCTAGTAAACTAAACTTTTTCCACATTTTGTTTTTTATCGTTCTATTTACTCTCTCTACAATACTAGCTTTCATATTAGAAAATGTGTTGTAATGATTAATTTTGAACTGCTCCATAAGTTTCTGAAAGTCTTGATTAAAGAATTCTTTACCCTGATCAGTATTCAGATTTGTTGGGGGAGTTTTTAAAGTTAATAGAATTTTTTTCATTGCAGCTGCTACATCTTTACCAGTTTTGGATTTTACAGGTTCTGCCCATACAAATTTAGAAAACACATTTATTACCATTAAAATATATCTTAAACCCCTATTAAATTTCGCATATGGCTGCATTTCTATCAGATCAGCTTGAAATAGATCATTAAGCCCTTTTACAATTGTTCGTCTCCTTCTATATCGCCTTCTCGCCGGTTTATGTAATTCATTTACAACGTCTTGCTTAATTTTACTCATTATTAATTTATACCTTACTCTCGAAAATAAATCCCACAAATAACTTTACCTCCTTCTAAACCGTTTATAAAAGCCCTTTATCGCTGATGTTGTAAAATATAAAAAAAATCATCTCAGTTTTTTTTAGTAAGTTCTTTAATTTTATTTTCCATTGCTTCAAATGATTTTTTATTTTCATTTATAATTTCTTTTATTGACGAATTTATTTGGGTGATGTTGTTAGTAAGATCAGAAATTTTTACATTAAATTTATTTTCCATTGTTTCAAATGATTTGTTATTTTCATTTCTAATTTCTTTTATTGATGAATTTATTTGGGTGATGTTGTTATTAAGATCAGACATTTTTACATTAAATTTAGTTTCCAAAAGAACATTTGATAACGTATAATCTTTTTTGAAACCACCTAATGTTGAATTCATTTCTTCTCTTGCATAATTCATTGTATCATTAAATTCTTTTCTAGAAACTTCAGCAGCTCTTTGAACTAATTCGTTTAAAGATTTTATTTCTTTTGTTAATTTATCTTCTAGATTTTTTATATCTTTTCCTAATTGAAATTCTGCATTTGTAATATCTAATGTCATTTTCACAATTTTTTTTTCTATATTTTTTATGTCTGACGCTGTCTTTTCAGCTTTGTGTAGTATATCTGTATAAGATGTTTCAAGTTCTTTTATGAGTAAAGAAGTCTCCTCGATTTTTGAACTATTATTTTTAATTTTAATTAATACATCCTTTTTAGAAACTTCTATTATAGCTTGCACTACTTCTAGTAAGGATTCTAATTCTTTTTGTAATTTCTCATCGATTGCCTTTGTAAAATTTCCCTCGTCAAAAGACGTTTCAGATTTGGTTTTCAGATTGTTTAATTGCTTTAGTATATCCTCGATTTTTTCATTATCTTTTGTAATTTGATCTTTGAATTTTGTTTCAATTTTTTCATTTTCGTTTTGAAAATCCTCCTTCAATTTGTCTTCTAAATATTGTAAATTTGATTTATATGCATTGATTTTAATTTCAAATTCTTTAATTTGTTCTTTAAATTCATTAACTTTGTCGGTATCTTTTTTGTGAATTAGGAAATGAGTGTTCATTGATTTTTCAAGATTTTGTGTATTTTTATCCATAACGTCATGTATTTTCTTAAAATTCCTTACTTCTTCTGCTACTCTATCATTAAGCAAATTAGTAAAATTTTGAAACTTTGATGTAATTTCCTTGGAAATACTGTTCTTGACATTGTCAATTGCTGAAGTATCCTTAATTATTGATTTAATTGATGTAATTTCATTTTTTATTTCATTTTCAAAATCATCAACTTTATCATATTTTAACTTCACTACGTCAAAGTCATTTGCATATTTAGAAACTTTCTGAGAAAATTTTTCTACTACATCATCATTTCCATCAACAGTATTTTTCAAATTAATTATCTTGTCATTATATTCAGGAATAACTTTATCCTCAAATAACTTAATCTTTTTTGCAATATTTTGTATATTGTTATCATATTCATTTATTCTCTTATTTAAATTATTAACATCGCTTTTCAACCCGGGATCTAAATTTTGAATTAATTTGTTTTCAATATATTTGACATCGCTTTTAAAAATTTTTATTATTTTCTCTTCAACATTTGATAATATTTTATTTTCTAGTGATAATAATGTGTTTAGAGCAGATTTTTTTGAAATATGACGACCAAATTTATCGATGGTCATTTTAGAAATGTTTAAAAGTATCTATTATGTCCTTTTATATAATAATATTCGCTTCTCTTAGTTCTTCAATAATGGAAATAATTTCATTGTTATGACCAGTGTGTCCCGCAAGCATGGATGCTACCAATAGTCGAAGTCTCTCAACAAGTTCGTTTACATTATCCCAATATATGTAATCTGTATTAGGTTTATTAACTTTTAAAGTTATACCAAATCCGGTTTTTTTTGAAGACACTCGACTTTCTCTATATGGAGCTTTGCGTCTTTCAAAAAATCCCTGGACTGCTTGTTGAGATTCGGGATTTAGAGTTTTAGTTTTTGTAATTTCTTTGCTTTGCAAATAAGGTCCTATTATAGAAATATATTTATGTGATCCATTCCCCTGCACCTGCTCATTTGGATCATTATTTCTACGGTATGCATTGGTTCTTTTTAAAATATCCATATAATTTTCCAAATCTTGTTTTTTATACCCTATTGGTTCTTTTTTAAATAATAACTCATATAAACCTGGTGTACCTGTATAGGTTATTCCTTCAATTTTGATGTTTTTACCAATAATTTCGACAGGTTTTTGAGTTAAACCCAAAAAGAATTTCTCGGTTTCCAAATCATGAACTATTCCATATTGGTGATCAAACTCATGTTCAACATCTTTTACACCGCTATCAATATATTGGCGAGGTAATTCATCAAATCCTAATAAATATTCTTTATATAAATCTGTATCAACAAATGTTCTAACTGTTTGCCGTGTTTGTTCCAGTATATCTGAAAGATTTCCTATTGTGGAGTGTGAACCTGAAGAAGGGTTTGTTTCTGCAATAATACTTGTTTGTTGTATAGATGGCATTTGACTTGCTGAAGCTAAACTCGCGTCCCAGTCAATAATCGATGGTATTTCTGTAGGAAGGAGTGGAGTTTTTCCCGTCTTTCTTTTTTCTGGTGTTGATGTTCCATATTGTAATTTTCTCTTTGGTGTTAGTGTTTGAATTGATCTTTTCTGTGGTGTTTCATAAATTTTTTTAATTGGTGTGTGTAGCTCTTCCTTTATTTCAACAGGTTCAATTTTACCAATCGTTGAAATTAATTCTTGTAAGGGTTGAGTTATCGGTTTATATGTTTCCTCCAATTTAGTTTGCGCCTCAAATTCCGCATTTTTTAAACTCTGATATTTTTGTTTAACAGCTTTTCTTGATTTAACTAGCTCTCTTGCTAAACGTTCATCCATGATTGGTATAATTTACCATCAAACGTTTATTTTTATAAGTAAATATATGAATCAAATCCTTTTCGATATCGGCCAGATTTCACATTAGAGTCTTTGTCTATTACTAAAAATCCAAATTTATCTTTCCAACATATTAAGCACAACTCATTAAATTGGTTTAATGACATATCAACATTAACATGATCATCATAAATATGTTTTAAGTTTGTTCGATCTTGTTGAAATATAACAATTAAATTTGCATTGTCACGAATTAATTGTTTCGGAATAGAAGAATATGTTTGACATAAATAAAAACAATCAGTATTTTTGTGTCTTCCGAAACAAAAATAGTCCTTTACAACATTCTGATTACAACACACTATATCATCAAATATTATTATAGAGTTTGGTTTAACTTGTTTTGGTGAAACAATTGTTTCTTCATTTTCAGATTCATAGTATCCAATTTTTTTCAAAGGTTTAAAAAGTGTTCTCAAATATTTATACTTTGGTTGATATAAGGATTTTGAATAAACATACAGATTTTCAAATCGCAAACCATTCGGATCTTCAATCAAACTAATAATAACATTGGTTTTGCCACAGCCTGACGGGCCAATAATTAACCCTCTTTTACTATTTCCCTCAAAGAGTTTTCCATGTTTTCTAAAACCATTCACTGAACTTTCATGATCCTTAATTGTTATAGAGTATGGTTGTTTCTCAACTCTCATTTTATATATAAAACAAACTATTAATATTCAGTATTGTGATGTAACTGGTTAGTTATCACTAGGATTGCAACTATATATAATGTTTCCATCACATAATAAACGAATCATTTACAAGACAAACAGCAAAAGGAAAGGAAGTGGTTTAGTAAACTCATTAATAAATAAATTACCCTTTGAATTGCATATTCCTGGTTATAATTTTTGTGGACCTGGAACAAAATTGGAAAAACGATTGTCAAGAGGTGATAAAGGTATAAATTTATTGGATGAGGCTTGTAAAGAACACGATATTGCTTACTCACAATCAAATGATATAAAAAGAAGGCATTTAGCTGATAAAGTATTAGCTGACAAAGCTTTATCAAGGTTCAAAGCTAAAGATTCTAGTTTTGGGGAAAAAACTGCTGCACTAGGAATTACTGGTGCTATGAAAATTAAAAGAAAATTAGGTATGGGACTTCGAACGAGAAGAAAGTTCAAGCGAAAAACTCGAAAAGGACGAGGACTATCATTATCTCAGGTAATTTCAAAAGCTAGAAAAGGAATTAAGGGGAAACGTTTTAAAGACCTAAATGAAAGTATTCAAACTGCTTTAAAAGCTATTAAAAAAACTAGTAAAGTGTTACCTCCAAAGAAAAGGGTAATTCCAATCCCAAAGACTGGCGGATTTCTTCCACTTATACCTTTATTTGCTGGTTTGTCTGCTCTTGGTGCTCTTGGAGGAGGGGCTGCAGGTATTGCTAAAGCAGTAAATGATGCAAAAGCAGCCAAAGCGAAATTAGAAGAATCTAAACGACACAATCAAATGATGGAGTCCATTGCGGTAGGAAAAAAAGGAAGTGGACTTTATTTAAAACCCTATAAAACAGGATGTGGATTATACTTGAAACCTTATTCAAAAAACTGCTAAAACATATACCTCGAAAAGCACTTACAAATTACGATTTACTTAAATACGCTAAATATTTACAAATTCCCAACTTTCGTGGTATTTTTATGAGGGATAAATTACCAAAAAAGATAAAGTTAATTGAAAGTGCAATTGTCAATCTAGATAATCACAGTGGTGTTGGTACTCACTGGATAGCATATACAAAAAAAGGAAAAAACATAATATATTTTGATAGTTATGGTAATTTGCGACCCCCTTCTGAATTAATTAAATATTTTTATAGCGACCAAAATAATAATATTGTTAATTATAATTATAACAGTTATCAAAACTTTAACAAAACAAATTGTGGTCAATTGTGTCTAAAATTTCTTTATAACCATATGTAACACCTAATTTTAGTTTATTATTAAACATATTTTTAAAGTAAAATGTCATATAGTTTTGTTCTTAGCGGCAATTCCGCTATTTTAACATCAGAGTTACATCCTCCAATATATTTAGATGAAGATGTTGAATATGTTATCGGTCTTGTAAATTTCGAAACATTTAATGCAATTCCCAATATTGATGTTGGGAATAATGTATTAATTCATGATGAAAATTTAGAAATAGCCATACCCCCAGGTAGCTACGAATTAGAAGACATAACAGATTTTTTAAAAAAACACTTGGATGAGGATAAAATTAGTTTTAGTCTTTATGCAAATAATAATACTTTACGTACACATCTTAAATGTTCAGCCCCCATAACTTTTCGTGAAGGAACTATTGGTAAATTATTAGGGTTTAAAAATGGACGATTGGAAGCCAACATTGAACATATATCAGATTTTCCCGCGGAAATAATTAAAGTAAATTCAATAAATATAGACTGCAGTATTGCAGAGGGATCATATTTAAACGGGAAACCTGTTCATATAATACACCAATTTTTCCCGAGCGTTGCTCCAGGGTTCAAAATAATTGAGTCACCTCAAAACGTCATATATTTCCCAGTCACCGTTAAAGTAATTGATAAAATAGCCATTAAAATAATAGATCAGGAAGGTGAGTTGGTTAATTTTAGAGAAGAAACCATAACCATCAGACTACATCTTAAAAAAGTAGATTAAAGATGGTAATATTATATAACAATAAATCTGCAAACTTTACTAGAAAATTTAATAATAAAAACATTAATAAGACAAGAAAGAAACCAACTTCCTTTAGTAGGAAATCAAACTTCCAAAGGTTAACACCTTCTAATAGAAAATTTCTTCAAAGTTTGGGTTTTAAACTTAAATAAAAATGGATTATTTAAATGTAAGAGAAAATGTATTGGTTGATGAATCAATATTAAGCTGGGAAATTCTTTCTTTCGATCCTTTTAATCCTACAAAACTCGGACCAAATGATGAAATCAGAATTGCTTTGCAACAAACAGGAAAATATCCTTTACCTTGCAAAAGTGAAATTTATGTGGAATTGCAAGTAACTAAAGAAGATGATTCCCCTTTAGCTAATACTGTTTTAATTAATAATGCTCCGGCATTTTTATTTAAAGAATTACGCTATATTTTAAATGGTGTTACTATTGACTCCGTTCGGGATATTGGTATAACTTCAACTCTTAAGGGATATATTTCATTTAATCAAAATGAAAGTGCTAAATTGGAAAATGCCGGTTGGTATCCGAAAACAAAATCTAAAGAAAAAATTATGACTGATGACAAAGGTAATGTTTCATTATGTATACCATTAAAGATGTATTCAGGATTTTTTGAAGATTATAATAAGATTATTCTTAATTCACAACAAGAACTTATTCTAATAAGAAGTAATGATGATACAAATGCATTATTATCCAGTAATGAAGATGAAAAACCCAAAGTTAAAATTACCAAGTTGTGTTGGAGAGTTCCTCATCTTACTGTAGCGATTCCGCAAGAATTAGCACTTACCAAAATTATTGACAAAAATAGTGATATACTAATAACCTTCCGAAGCTGGGAATTAGTTGAATATCCAGAGTTATTGGAAACTACGAGGCACAACTGGCCCGTAAAAACATCTACAAAAGTCGAAACGCCACGTCATGTTCTAATTGCTTTTCAGAAAAATAGACGTGGTAATCTAAAAATGGATATGAGTAAATTTGATCATTGTAATTTAAGAAATATGAATGTCTTTTTAAATTCAGAAAGATATCCTTACAATGATCTTCAACTTGACTTTGAAAATAATAAATTTGCTACTCTGTATGAAATGTTTACAGACTTTCGTCAAGGGTATTATAACTCTCCAGTGGAACCAATTTTTAATCCGAAAGAATTTAAAGAAAATGCTCCTATAGTTTACATTAATTGTTCACATCAAAGAGATTTACTACAAACAGGTCCAGTAACCATGAGAATTGAATTTGAAACCAAGGAAAAAATTCCCCCTAAAACAGCGGCATATTGTGTTATAATTCATGATAAAGTTTTCAGTTACAATCCATTAACAAAAATTGTGAAACAGTTGTAATACAATTTCCTTAAGATAAAATACTCTTTTTAAACAAACCGCTACTTACGCTTAAGAGCGCACGCGTCAATTTTGATATTTATTAACGTAGCCAAACCAGAATTCTTCATTTATATAATGTCTTACGAGATTTCAGTTCGAGTATTAGATTTTCAACTTCAGTTGCAGAAATTAAAAAAACAAATAAGTGAATATCAATTAAAAGTAGAAATGATCAAGAAATTCAAATATTTGAAAATATGAAACTTATTCTAGATCTTCAAGGATTCAAAATTGAAAATAATAAATTTATTGTAAAGGAATTAGCAGCGTACGATGGGCAAAAGACAAGTCATTTTATTTTCAAAGCTCCATTTCCGATGGGTCATTTACCATCCTATTTACACAAACAAGCTCTGTGGTTAATAAAAAATTACCATTGCATTGAATGGTGTGAAGGATTTACACCATTACACAAATGTGGAGATATCATAAGAGATTTAAGCGCTAAGGTGGACTATGTTTATGTAAAAGGGGAAGAAAAGGCAGATTTCGTAAAGAAGTATTCCATGAAACCAGTTATCGAGATTGATGAACAACCCACCCTAAAGAAAATGGATCCTTGCTGCTTTTATCATCAAAAAATACCATGTGTATGTGCATTATCAAATGTTTATTACCTTTACAACAATTTTTTTATGTAATAAAAGACTTGATTACAAATTATGTGTTTTATTTTCTAACATTGTTTTAATACATGAAATATTATTATTTAGTCCTAGTTCTTGAAGTTTACATATTAAAATATCTATATTTTTATTTTTTAAATATTCGCTACAACATTTAGCTGCTAGTAAACATAATTCCGCATGTTCCATATAATTTAAAAACAATATAATATTCTGCGCTTCACTTTCTTGACCTTCATATGCATAAAACTCGGAACAGGCTGCGGACATCAAAAACTCTTCATACATTTCTCTTATTAATAATTCCATAATAAATCCTACACTAAAACCTCCCTGTTTCTCAATATCTCTTTATCTCTCTCTTCCTCTTCCACGATTTCTTTTAATATATCAGGATCTTTTATATAATCCTTCAATATCCTTAAAAAGTAACTGAATCCTATTTTCTTTATTTCATGAAAGAACTTCGGCAAATTTTGGGTTTTTCTATAATTTAAACAGGCTTCTGCAGCTAATTGGTATTGGAAGGCAGTCTCATAATATACCTGTGCCCACTCGGGGTGTGTTTTCCTTAGCATTGCATTCTTTAATTCGGAATTTTGAAGTTTAGTAAACTGTTTACCTAATTTGATTATTTCATTTTGCAAATCACTGTTCATAACTACCACTTATTTTTAATTTAACACTGTTCTTTATTAGTGGTGAATCTTCTATATAAGCTTAAGACTAGTTGTAAATGAATGTAGCTCGCTCAGATTCAGTCCTTTAAAATACCAGCTCCCCTCCAACTGCTACCAGCTCCCCTCCAACTACTGTGGTGGTTAGGAAGGAGGTAGGAGGTGGAGCAAAAAGAGGCGGAGTTTATGAAACCAATCGGAATAGGGGGCGAACTTGGGCAGCCAATCAGAAACAAGGTCATTCTTGGCTGACCAATCAAAAAAGTGGTGGGGGGGTCAACTAGGAGCCCCCTATTCCCACTACTACCGCCGATTGACAACACGCGAGTTTTCTGGCACTGTAAACATCTCTACATTTTACACGACGAAAACTTTTTGCTCGATGAATACCATATCGATCAAAAATATATTCGAATCAACACTTCTCCAGAATATTTTAACATAATTCCGTTTTTCGACGTTTCATAACAGTAAGAACATGAATTCATCGTTACATGATAGACACTGCAGTTCAGCTAACAGGTAGGTTCATGTAAAAGCAGCATTTTTGTATCTGGGAAGTAAGAAATCTATATGCCTTGCAAGAACTTCCGATGCATCTCCAAAAAGTGACAATTTAGTGGGCATAACTTTTTAAAAACGATGAAGGAGTCTCCTTGATCATCAAATAGATAAAAGTGAGACGTGGTTTCAACAGAATGGCGCCACTTGTCACATCGACAAACAAAGTTCCCAGGTAACATCATCTCACTTTCTGGAAACCAAAACTGGCCGTCAACATTGACTAAATAAACACTAGTCAATCCCGTCAAGAAGTTGGGACTTAAGTAAGGTCTAGGCGACCTATCCTGATACAGTCCTAGAACTGAAAAAACAAATTCAACGCCAAATTTGATAAATACTGCGCTCTTTTCTCTTTTCTGCCTTTCGCCTTTCGCGAGTGATAATAATCGTCTTTCTCATCTTAACAATGTTAGTGACATTACTTGTGCCCATCCCGATGACAACGTGATAGTGTTAGGAAACACACTCTTAATTGGATATATGAACCATCACAAGGTAATTTTAATATCGGCAATGCTTTTTGAGTGATTGTGAGGAAAATTTGCTATCGTCAGTGTAATCAGTATAATGGCATGAGAAATGCTCAAAAAATTTTAGATTTGTTTTTTTTTTCTCGTTTAATGGTATCAAGGTTTCTGCTTGCTCTGATCCGCTGTTTTCGTAGAGTTTGCACCAGGGATCTTTTCATATCATTTTGCGAACTTTTGCTAAAGACCTTAAATATAAAAGTGGACTTACTAAGTAATGCTTTCGCTATGCGGATTACAATATAACTAACGCTGAATTTCATAATGTTGTTTGGAAGGGTCTGTTAATTAGATCCGTTAATCACAATATTAGTATTTTCTATTAAAAGACACAAGAAATTATTACCAGGCATGTCCAGATTAAAAATAATTTTCCTTCGTGATTTTCTACCAATATTTTGGCGGTTATTAAAGAAAAGTATCGCAGTCATAGGTATTGGAAAAAATCTGGAATGGAGAGAGATTACACTGCATTTTCTTAACAAGGGACTATACCCTGACGACATGCTTGCGTTATTTCTCAAGAAATGTGGAGATAACATTCGGCTACCTTTATAGCTTATTTTCAGCTAGTCCTTGTCTCTCGGTATCTTTCTAGATATTTGGAGAAGTGTGGAGTACCCCTGTGCATAATGGCGGGAGAAAATCGAACATAGCAAATTACAGACTTATATTCATTTTATCATTGCCTGGTAATATTCTTGAGATGACTGTACTTATGTTCAGCGTATTTTTAAAGCTTTAGATGACCGCCAGACCGTAGAAGCTGTGTACATTGATTTTTCTAAAGCTTTTAATAAAGTCCATTATGACGCTGCGACGGTTCAAATTTCAGCCTAAGTTCTCCACCCTGAACTAATTCAGTTAGTTTTACCTTGTTTTTGCAAATACTCACTTTGTGGGCAATACAATATAATTTTTCTTAAATATTTCTTATACATTCTTTAAATGAAAGCATTCCATTCGTTGTCTTTTTGGTCTTCCTATGCTACGAACTCAACAACAATATATAGATATTTTACTGCTCTGTGTTTGTTTGTTTTTTCTTGATGTTGAGTTTACCGTTATCTTTCAGACAGATCTCGGTTCTCCTGCCTATCGCGTAGTTGTACAGAATTTTATTTAATTGTTGCGAAATAAATTAAAATTTCATATTCTGCAGTAAATAATCTCTGTTGTGTTTCATTCATCTAGATCATTGTGTTATTGAACAATGTAGAATTGTGGTCATTTTCGTCAATTTCATCATGGCCGTTTTTTTTTGTTTGAACAAGTCTTTTACTTGGGAACGAAAGACATTTTCCTCGACCCATTTCGTCTTAACGAAGCCGTGAAGTGAGAAGTAACTTGTGTGCGATATATTTGACTTCATTTGATGGGATTTCTCGGCTAGTTGCAATAAGTTACTCATTTTGGTTTCTTTTGTCTTTATTACCTTGCCTTTTATCTTGGTTGTAGTTCTTGTTGAATATGATTGAGTAATTACTTCTCTGAAGGATTTTTCTCACAAGATTCACCTAGACGTATGGCAGCGTGAGGCTCCTCTTTTTAATCGCGACTCTTAAGTTTCCTGAATAATAGAATCTGAAGGGTTCTTCTTCTATGTTCTTCTCTTGTCCTTTCTTCTTTTACGTACTTCTTTTTCTTGGTTCTTTTTCCATCTCCTGCATTTTGACGTTTATTTTATTTCCTTACTGGAAGTTATTGTCTGGATCTCCTCCTTTGTTCACTCGCGTGGTGATTTGGCCCCCTTATGATGCACTAAAGTCCTGCTTTGGTAGATAAGAATTACATCGAGGAATCAGATAAGCTTTATTTATTAACTATTGCTCATTAACCGTTAACTAACTCCTCGGGAGATTGTGACTTTTGGCATTACATTTAATTAAATAATAATCATAATAAAACTTCATCATCTATAAATTGTGATTAACGGTTGATGTATTCTAGTTCTGAATTTATGATATATAACTGATATTTTATTAACTATAAGTTAACTGGACTCTAATTGTAATCATCATCATGATTTGTAAACGTCTGCGGTATAAAACCTAGATTTTGCCAATTTTGGTTACCTCAGTTGGGTTAAGATTATTATTATTAATTTATAATTAATTATATATATATATATATATATATATATATATATATATATATATATATATATATATATATATATATATATATATATATATATGGTACGCCGGTGAAACATCTTGTTATATAGCGATATCTTTAAAGACCTTACATATTAATTGCCTCAGTGTAAAAGTTGCCGTAATAAGCTGAATATTTTCTTATATATTTTCTCGATTCTCATATTTATAAAATTTCTGTGGCTGTTTCCAACACGAACTTCAATTAATCACTGGTTACAAAGACTATTTTAATATTATGTCAAATTCTATCGAAAATAAAGTTACTAGATGTTAGGTGCGTACACTGTTTTATTTATTTTATTTTTTTGAATTCTCAAGTTATACATACAATGAATATTGTAGAGGAAGTACCGAAACGATCAATGGCAGTATGCAGTTCAACTAGTATGGAGCTGCTGATGCCCCAAATTTACCGGACCTCGTCTTCCTGAGCTGTCGGAGACTTGCTCACTAACTTGAACTTCTTCTTCGGCAACGCCACTTTTAGTTGGCTCTATTTTGTATTAAATTTGGTGTTTAATTGGAACTTTATTAATTTTAATTACTATTTACACACCCTGCTTTCAAATACAGAAAGATTATAGCAACGCTTTTCATTAATTTGCAAGACATTGGTGTTCATGGAAAATTATTGGCTTGGCTTAAAACATATCTTAATAATCGTATCTAGTATGTTCATTTTAATGACAGTTTTTCCAGTAATATATTAGCAACATCTGGTACACCTCAAAGGTCATTCCTCGACCCCTCTTGTTTTCAATTTTTACTAATAACATTAGTTCCTGTTTTTTGAATTTTAAACAATTGCCTTATTGCAAGATGATTTTAAGAGATTTGAACAATATTGCAGTCAAAATATATTTATTCTTAACATTGGTAAATCCAGTGTATAGGATTTTCAAGGCTAAAAGCGAATTTTCAATTTAACTATGGTATAAATAATATTATTACAACTCAAGTCAAATAACTCGGCACTCTTTTTAATATAAATTGTGTTTTGATCGATATGTTAATATATTGTCAGTAAAACGTAATTTTGGTTCCAGTATCAGAATTTCAAGAAATTTTCGGAAGGCCAGGTCTTGGATACTTCTCTAGAATGCACTGACGCGTTTTTATTTAGAATATAGTAGTAGTCTTGTTTGGAACCATTAATATTTCCAACATAAATAGGTTAGAATCCATATAAAAAAGTTTCTTCTTCATTTAAATTAGTGCTTTAACCATGATGTGTATCCTGTGGTATATGAGGGTGATTTAAAACGTTATTCCTCTTTATTTTATATTCTATATTCTATATTCTATGTATTAAGATTTAACACAAACTCTGAAAACAATTCTCTGTTGCGTTTTCTGATTTATGATGATTTTTTAGTCAAATACATATTTAGACATATTTAGAGAATCTTTATTATCAGTTAGGGGTCAAGCAGTGAGAGTTTCCTCGCTTTAATTATTATAAATTTAGTAAAACTCGATTTTTACTTAAAAATTCCACTTTAATTGAAATTTGAATAAGAAGATATTCAACATGTTTCGCAATACGGTAGCTTTATCAAGAATGAATACAATTTCTTAGGTCTGGGTAGGGTAAACCAAATTTAGATTTTTCAATAATAAACAGCTAATTGAAATAGGTCGTTAAAATGGGTTCAATAAAGGAGAGTTGTTTAGGTCTAATTGCCAATTTAATAAAGAATCGGCATTTTAAAATTTATTTGTGTAAGGGGTTTCCAACAAATCTAATTTAGTGCCTTTATTTTATGTATGTAAAATTTGGAAATTTTGATCAAAATTATGATTAGATTCTCTTAAGTGATTTGAATAATCAGAATCTGTTTTTTCTTTAAAAAAACTACTAAAGTGTTCCTTTATTCTTGTTGAAAAACTTCTGCCTGACTGTCCTATATAAAACGTTGGGGAATCTTTACATTTTAATTTATATACACCAAATTTATTTCCTTTTTTTTGTTTTGTTGTTTTTTATATTACCAGGTAAATTACTGGTTTTAAAACCCATATTAATATTGAACTTTTTAGAAGTTTTGTGATGAAATTACTTGCTTGTAATAGTATAAAAATTTTTTGCAGTATTTTTCATTACGGGAAACACCAGATTTACGCTTTCATGTATAATTTTTTATTCAGAATTTTGTTTATTATTTGTGGGGTGAATCCATTGTTAACAGCAATTTGTTTAATAATATTTAGTTCTTTTTCAAAATTTACTTGGTTTAAAGGAACTGTAATAAGTTTATGTAGCATACTATGGAACGTTGACATTTTATGTTGTATTGGGTTACAAGAAGAATTGTGTATGGTTGTGTCTGTATGCATGGGTTTATGAAAGATTGAAAAGACATGTGTGTTATTTTCCCGTGATATTGTTAAATCTAGAAAGTTTATTTTGTTATCTGTTTCTTCTTGTAGATAACAAAACAAAACAAAATAAACTTTCTAGATTTAACAATATCACGGGAAAGTAATATACATGTCTTCTCAATCTTTCGTAAACCAATGCATATAGACACAACCATACACAATTCTTCTTGTCACCCAATACAACATAAAATGTGAATGTTCCATCATATGCTAATAGACTTATTACAGTTCATTTAAACCAAGTAAATTTTGAAAAAGAACTAGATATTATTAAACAAATTGCTGTTAACAATAGATATACCCCACAAATAATAAATAAAATTCTGAATAAAAAATTATATATGAAAGCGTTAAATCTGGTGTTTCCTGTAATGAAAAATACTACAAAATTTTTTTATACTATTACATATCTTGATCAAGCAAGTAATTGCATTGCAACATTTCTAAATAGTTTAGTATTAAGATGGTTTTTAAAACCAATAATTCAACTGGTAATATTGAAAAAACAACAAAACAAAAACAAAAAAAGAAAATAAATCTGGTGTATATAAAATAAAATGTACAGATGGCCCAAAGTTTTATATAGGACAGTCAGGCCGAAGTTTTTCAACAAGGATAAAGAAACGCATAGTAGTTTTATTAAAGAAAAAACAAATTCTCATTATTCAAATCACTTAAGAGAATCTAATCATAATTTTGAGCAAAATTTCCAAATTTTACATACAGAAAATAAAGGCGCTAAATTAGATTTGTTGGAATCCCTAGAAATAAGTAAATTTAAAAATACGGATTCTTTATTAAATTGGCAGACCTAAACAACTCTCCTTTATTGAACCTATTTTAACGACGTATTTCAATTACCTGTTTATTATTGGAAAATCCAAAATTGGTTTACCCTACCTAGACCTAAGAAATTGTATTCATTCTTGATAAAGTTATCGTGTAGCGAAACATGTTGAATATCTTTTTATTCAAGTTTCAATTAAAATGGAATTTTTAAGTAAAAGTCGAGTTTTACTACATTATCTTTTATGATATGGAGTTCATACAATTATTATTTTTTTTTCACTTGACTTTTTCTCTTTCATATTTCTGTATTTTTTTTTATTATTAGTACACAAATCAAAGAGTATCTCCTCAAGAGCACCCTGTAAATTTTAATACATTGTATTATGTTGAGTTGCTTTATATTAAATAAATAAATAGATAAAACCTAATTCCAAATTTCATCGAAGAAGTACAAACAGACAATGAAACCACAGTCGCCATTTGACTGATATTTTATTTCCTCTTTAATGTAAATAATTACTCTGTAATGATTTATAAGACTTTTGTGGACACGGTGTAGCTGCTTTAGTCATTAATTTTCTACTAACGTACCTTCCCATAGCTATAATTTGTTGTTTCTGATGTTGGTAATGATACATTTGAGCCGATTGAGCTAGTCTTCGATCTCCTGCGTCGTCTCTTTCTTTTTTCTCGTAATCTTTGTTAGGACCGACGATTCCGTAAGATGGATAGTCGGTATCCTCAGCATTTTTCATGTGTTTTTGCAAACTGAAACAAAAGAAAATCCACAATTACAATTTATTAGAAACAGATGGTCCATTAATAGCAACAGAAATTTTGTACTGAGAAACAGATTCTTTCTCTTTTACAGCAAATTATAAACATTTTATTGTTTAGACCAGTATATTTCACGTAAAGCCTGAAGAAAATTCATTATTTAACAAACATAAAGTTTAAAAAAAATTCTTTTGGGCACGTCAACTTTCTTTGGTACGAATTTTTTCCAATATATTTTACACGCTGACTAATTTTTTAAAAAAGACTCTCAATTTTTAGACTCCCTGCAAAATTCTGAATATTTTTTCTATTACATGTTCTTTGCCTACAAAAAGAAGTCAAAAGAGTTTAAGTCTGGAGACCTCGGCGACCACTCAAGTCGATTGTGAAATTGGCGGAAGGTTAGGATATTTTTCTTGAAATAACTGACACTCCTCTTCTTGGGTTCTAACCTTATCGCCATATCCTTTCATCATAAGAATTCCTATGCTCTGTGCCCCAATAAGTTTCGTTTCAGATAAAATTAACTCAAAGTGACAATTTGATAAAATGTGACAAAGAAACAGGTCATTAAATCAATTATGCTGGTAAATAAATAACACAGCACGACGTGGAATTTATATGGCATCTTAAATATTTTTCTTTTTCCAAATTTTCAATTTTGAAAATTTCAAATTGCAGAAATTTTTTGAGTTTTAAAAACCTTCACCTTTCGTGATCTATAAGCATTTAAGAGACAATTCTGATAAGCCATTGATGTTTTACGGCTATCAAAGCATTGTTCAATCCAAATTTATCATTGGTTTTGCAAAACAAATTTGTTTAAACAATTTATTTCAACAAATTATTGCAAAATTCATTATTTTTTAAATAAATGCTTCCATTGTATTTTACAAAAATAAATACAGGGTTACAAAAGATTTTCAAAGCCCTAGGAGAAGATCAGAATGTGCATCATACAATTCGTTATCGGCATTACAATATATTTTGTTGTAAACAAAATCATATACAACTAATATTGCAATTTAAGAAACCCTCAAATGATCATTAAAAAATAATTAAGAATGTATATCCAGAATTTATAAAACCATATTCTACATATACAAGGTATACAAATGTCTATCGTTAAAGTTTATATTTAAATTGCAAAATTTGTTATTTAATACTTACAATCTTAGCCTTTCCTTAATAAGCATTTTATAAGTAAAGGATGTTTAATTCTTTCAAATGCTTTCTTCATAATCACTGAAGTATATATATATATATATATATATATATATATATATATATATATATATATATACATATATATATATATATATATATATATATATATATATATATATATATATATATATACATATATATATATACATATATATATATATATATATATATATATATATATATACATACATGTGTGTGTGTAGAGTTAGGGTCTATGCACTGCGACCTGGTAGATCTATTGTGCTCCAAATATGTCGTAATAACGATACGACTCTTTTGAACTTATTTATTTTTGTTAAATGTAATGGAAGAATTTTTTTTTTAAATAATGAATTTTGTAATAATTTGTTTAAACAAATTCATTTTGCAAAATTAATGACAAATTTGGAATGAACGATGCTTTGATGGCCTTAAAACATCCGCGGTTTATCAGAATTGTCAGTTAAAAGCTTATCGGTCACGAAAGGTGAAGGATTTCAAAACTTGAAAAATTCATGGAATTTGAATTGAAATTTTTTGAAAATTGAATATCTCTAAGAAAAAGAAAGAGTATTTGAACAAACTCAGCGGCATTTGAAAGACTAATATTTATACTTTAAAATGCTATGTACAGTTTTTGGAGAAAAAAAATGTCGCGATGATCCATAACCTCAAATATAGACCACAATCGAGTTTTTGCACTTTTAGGTTAGCATATTAAAAAACCTGATGTAATGGAGCAATTCTGAGGCCAGATTGGAATTTAGCGACCCAAAATCTACAAAAATGCCTTTTTCATTCAATGTACAAATTTCACGTCGTGCTATGCAATTATTTTATTTCGAGTTTTAACTGTTGATAAGTCGAAAACAGTCACATTTAGATATAGGATATGTATTATAAAAAAAGTGATCCGAATTTTGCTGGAGGTCTAAAAGTGTACAAAAAGTGGGGTCACTATTTAAAAAAAATAAAGATGATTATATCACAGCTTCTCCCGATTTCCTTGTATAATTTGACATATTGTAAAGAATTCGTATCAAAAAAACTAATCTTATATATCGGAGTGATTTTTCAAAAAACTTAGCATTTTTAAAATTTATTTCAGAATTTACGTCCTCATTATATATATATATATATATATATATATATATATATATATATATATATATATATATATATATATATATATACATATTATCATATCTATATCAGTTAAGAGCTCTAACTCTACCTTAATCATACGTAACATATAATTAAATAATAAACTTGGAAAAGATTAGTAATGCTCAGGATCCCATTTTATTGTAGAACTCTTTGGTTCCATCGTCACTAGAGTATGCTAGTACTGTATGGAATCTGCACAACTTTAAATCTGTACTTTATACAATCGGTACAAAAAAGATTTAAAGCTCATTAAATTATGCCTCACTTAGTTAATAATTCTTACTATAATATGACATATTATTTGTCTTTAAAGTATAAAGTAGTTCTAGTTACTTGTCATACGAATATTATTTTTTAAACGTGCACTTCATACAACCTCCAAATATTTTAATAATTCACGACTGGTATGATGCATAATTTTTTTAAACAATATACCAGCTAATATATTTAACACCAGCGTACCTAAATTTAAAGCAATTAATTATCTGTGATACCTTAAATGGTTTACAACGTAAAAAAATTTAGTTGTTTTTTCATTTTTCTAAAAAATTTGTTACTTATATTTTTTACTCTTCTTTCATTTGAATCTTTTTCTATATTTTTAAATATTTCTATTCTCTTCTAATGTATTTAATATTTATTGTGTATCTACATTTCAGAAAATATGTTGTTCATTTTAAGAGTACTTAATTTGACAAGCGACCCGCCACGGCTTCCCATGGGAGTGGTAGTTATATTACTATTAAACGACAAATTATTGCTCTTGAAACACTATCCATAAATGTAAACAGGAATATCATCAGTCTAGTAGTTACTGAGAAAACCGTGCACAGATAGACAGAAAGACCAAATTATGCAGAGATTTGTATCTGCCGCATGATATATTTTTTTTCTCTAAATTAATATTTTTTAATGAAATATGTACATTAAAGAAAAACGTTAAAATATGAAGGATTAAGCGGATATATATTTCTTTTTACTTTTATATTTTGCCAAGTCTTTTCCTTTATTTTAAACGAAAAGGAACATGTAAGTTATTGGATATTTTTATATTGAATATGTCAATGTGGCAAATGTTACCAAATAGAGGCATAATGATGTACCCTGAAGCCAAACTATACCCATTTAAAAAAATAACTTTGAAAACATATAAAGAAATATTTTTTAACACCGAAACAGTGTTCCTTAAACTTCTAAATTTCTTTTCAAAGCTTTATAAATAAATATATATTTTTTAACATCTGAACAGTGTCGCAACTTATTAAATTCAAAACTCTTGGCAAGAGATTTTTTTTAATACATATTTTTTTTTATTTCTCTCTTTCTTTCTGAAGTGTGGGAGAAAAATTACATAAATTTAAATATTTCAAAATATGTTTTTGGATGTGTAAATTATTAGAAAATTTGTGGGGTTTTAATCACCAGCCAAAGGATTTAAAAAATTATTCGAGATTTGTTTGCAAATACAGAATTTGTAGTTTATAATTTGCAAGCATCACATTTTACTGAAATGATGTCACATTTTAGTTGAAGAATTTTCTTACTTATGAAAGAAACTTAATTAAGTTAACCAAATAATTTTTATTTTTGTTTTTTTTACTTAGAGATTACAAGGTTGAAGTTATATTAATGATTATCGTCACTAAAATAAAAAGATGACTTATTGCTAGTGATTCTGAAAGAAACAAGCAATGCTGCAAGAGATATCAAAAGCATCCATGAACTCTACTGGAATCACCCAGCAAAGCTTAGGCTTCGTGAAGTACCACAAATAAAGAACATCAAAATTGTCAAAGGAGTTTGACAAAGTTGCACCAGGAGATCAAGAAAAAGGAATCATATTAAAGTAATACGAAGATGACGGTGTAATCCTAGCTGAAAGCATAAGCATAAACAATATTAGACGGTATTAACACAGGTAAATGAATAATATGGCTCCAGTAATAATATTGGTAAGACTAAGCTATTGAACGTAAGCAGACAAAGGAAACAAGACGCATGACTCTACATTAACAATCAACCAATTGAAAGTGTCTGGAAGTTTAAGTAATCAGGTATTTTACTCGGTAGGTGGGACAGTTATGAGGAGGTCAAAATTACAGTAACAGTAGCTCGAAGTGCATTCGGTGAATTTAATAAGTATATTCTCTGTCAAGCAATACTTTAAAGTTAAGTAATAGAATTGATGCCCTCGAACTTGAGAAGAATTTTGAGAATATATTGGACACAACAGATCACTAGCGAGGACGTTCTATATCATATCTAGGACATATGTTAAGAGAATCTAGATATAACTTTCAGAAAACTAATCCTATGGGAAAAATCGAGGCAAAGCGAGGACCAGGCTACAAGCAATGCCTATGGTTAGGTAATATTCAAAGCTGGGATAAAATTTCTGGTATTGCCAGCCGCTATACTTAGGAGGGCTGAGAAAGGCGTTCAGTAGACACGTGAAGGCTAATACGCTATTTAAGCGTAAGAAGAAATTTATGGCGGAACCTGTTTTTTTTTTTCTCTCTAGCCTTGATTCATCTAATGCTAAACATAGGCCTCCTCCAATTTCCTCCATGTTGTCCTATTCTAAGCTGTTCGTATTCGTGTTTTCCCAGTTATTCTTGCATCATCTATCCATTCCATTTGTGATTTTTCACCACTCCTTTTGGTTTCTCGTGGTCTCCATTGTGCTATACTATATGTCCCCTTATCTATATTTTGCATTGGCACATGTCCAATCCATCTCCATTTAAGATGGGCAATACGCTGCATGACATCTGTTGTCTTCGTTTTATCTTGAATTGCATAATTTCGCAGTTTATCTTTGAGGGGAACCCTCAGCATGGTTCGTTCCATTGACTTTTGCTAACTCATAGTTTTTCTGCTGCCTTCCTTGTTAAGGCCATCGTTTCCAATCCGTAGATATGCAATAGAGGTATGCAACAGTCGTATACTTTCCGCTTCATGCTAATCGGAATATTTTTCTTTAACATAAAACTGGGCCTAAAAAGGCAATCCAAGTCAATTGAACGTTGCCTGATACTTCAGTGCTTTGTTTTCTTTTTACCAATTTTAATTAGATGTCCTTGAAACTTTTTCATTGTCGATGATAATGTTATTTGAATCATTACTTATAATCTTGGTTTTATTAAGATTCGTCTATAGTTGCACCTGTTTTGATTTTTCTTGCATTATTAGCATAGGTATTGTTTCTTGATATTGCTACTTTTAATACTATATGGTCAGCAAATCTTTAACCTAACTACGTGCCATTAAAATAGAGTGATATTTATACTGACAGTCATTAAATTTATAGAATGGCCTACTGAGAATGGCAGGAAACATAAAAGATCTAGACATAAGCTCTAGGCAACAGAACCCAGGAAATATTCAAGAACAAGGAGCAGGAACCAACCAGCCAAGGAAGAGAGAATAGACGCCGAAAGAAGCCCCACCCAGGATACCTCCCATTAGGTGAAGCACTACCAAGATGCGCAGGATCCAGGAACAGGACCAGGACCTGGATCACACTATTATAAACATAGGTAAAAAAACTCCTTATTTTTAATAATGAAATATTTAAGAGACCAATCTTACATTGTATGTAAAAGGGCGAAGCAATGGATGCATCAGCACCTGGAGCCGAAACACCAATGCTGTAAAAACCAGAGGTTTGTAAAAGGCCCATCATCCCGACAACCCACAGGACTCTTAGTCCATATCGTTGCGGATCGTGGCCTAATCACAATCAGCAAGCAATACAGACTCATGAGACCCACAGCCGGGGGGGGGGGGTTAACCGGTATGAATCCGGCACTACTTCCACACTTAGTGGAGGTGTCTTTATAAGATTGCCCTACCCCAAAATGAAACTGCGTGTAAAAACTAATGAAGAGACAGCTCCTGGTTTTAGCATACATAAAGTACATTTCGATTACTATTATTTCGTAAAGGGCCAGCGCTACAATTTGGAATATGACGGAGATATTAATTTTTCAATTTTCCCTGTTTTTCTCCGTTAATAATGATCCGATTGAGTCGATCCAGGCCTTCTTTTGTTGATATTTTCATTCCCTACAATTCATACCATTGAGATTGCTTCACTAGTTTTTATTTTATAAGCAAAAACGTATTAAGGAATTTTTGTAATTCTGCCACTCTATTTTTTTAACACCCTCATACAAGCTTATAACTATTTCATTTCTTTTGAAATAAGCAGCTGTTTTAGTACGCGTCGTGATTTATCGATTGCAAATAACAGCAGTTCATTGAATTATTTTTTTCGTTTTTGTCAGAACAGTGTTTTTGTGAAAAGAAAAAAGATTTTTTTTTTATATAAAATAGCTTATTTAGCTTGAAAGAGTTTTGTATTATTTTTGTTGTTTAGTCACCTTTTTCATTCGGTTGGTTTATTTTGCCAAATTAAAAAGAAATATCAAACATCCTTTATTTGAGGGTTTTTCTGTGATTGGACAACGGAATCATGAAATCGAGATCTTCTTTTGTCGACTGCAAAAGACTTGAGGTATGTATATTTGCCCTCTTGAGTTTTTTTTTGTCAAAATTATCTTCTCTGAGATACAAATCAATTTTTGTTTGTGTTTAAGCATATTTAAATATATGGGCATAGCATAAATTTATTTGGATTTTAACAATAATTTTCATTTTATAGTAATTTTTCTGTAATTCATGGTCGGCCATCTTGAGACGAGTCCATGAAAATTATCTTAAAGGCCTGGTCTGCTAGTGCTGGTGTGAATTATCTCTTTTCTTTATCAAAACTACCTATTGTTAAAGCATTTTGGCACCCTAATATTATGTTAAGAGGTGTACTGCCTAGTTTTATGTTAGTAAGGTAATAATATCTAAAAAGTACCTGCTGTACAATCTATAAATTCTTGAGCTGATAACATGCTTATCTGAGGAGACTTAGCTGACAAAGGCTGTACGAAGTACATTGTAGCCACATCCATATGGGAAAGGAAACTCGAGTTCCAACTTACTTCGTCAGGAGGACTGGAGGTCAGTCTTAATTTTATCTTTTATCTTTGACTTATTTGAGGCTTATCTATAGAATTTTGATTTCATCTGCTAAACTGTTCCAAGTTTAAGGGACTTGACTATTCTTCATATCTTATCTTATCAGGTCTTTGCAGAAGACAAATTATTTTAAAATACCTTTACCACATATTTTCTTGAAATAACTGGCCTTAACTCACTTATTATATTTTTTATCTACAGATTTCTGTCTATTAAAACGTACTATTGTTTTTTTGTATTCAGCTAATGTTTGACCAATTTTCTTCGCTTGTTTTATTACCACTGTAACTTTCTTTCCTTGTATATTACTATTGTAACTTCTTCATATTATCTTGTTACTATTGCGAATTTTAAGTTTTAAACGTTTTATTAATTTTAAGAAAATTATAGAAGGTCAACTGATTTCCGTCACTAAAAAAGAGTTTTTTTTTGGTACCCATTAAGAAATTTTAACTTTTAATTTTGACGACACGTCCTGTGTTACAGTTTTCATGTTACGAGTACTTACCTTTTAGTAAGTCATTTTAATTTTTGTACATACTCATTGTTTTTAAATTGTTTATTGTTCTTTCTGACTTTTTTTTTTCGCACACTCATTGTTTCTTCCTAACCCTACATTTTCTAAATTTAGCTTTGGACTTCCCCTGAGCTTTAATATGAATAATTCATAGAGGATGCAGATTTAAAAATAACGCCCTTCACACGATTCTAAATTTTGTTGTGTAGGAATAAAGTCGGAATTAATAACCACAAGTTCGTAATTTAAATTATATAAATTATAAAGTAAGCGTAACAAAGAAAGAATATAATTTTTTGGTTTTAAATATTTATAACAAAGTAATGGGTTAAAATGGAGAGTGGAAAACATAATAAAATATCACTAGGGATTGTTTTTAGTGTAATGGTATGGTCGGTATTCTGATACAAGGGTGGGACAAAAAGTTCGCGGAATGAAGGGGTTGAAGAGGGGATGCGTCACTCCTTTTTACATGCGTTAATTATTAGTACTATATATACAATTTTTTTTTTTAAATTGAATCATTACTTGTAGAGATTTCCTCAATTAGACAAGTCAATCCGGAAAAAAAGTGCAACTATGGACAAAATCGTGTTTCATGCAGTCAAAAAGTTCCTGACAAGGCAAGAAAGATCTACTCAAACCATTTTGGAAGAGATATCTTCTGTTTACAGCGACTCTTGCCTTGGAAAAAATCATGGTTTACAATTGGCACAACCTATTCAAATAAGGGAGAGGTGCATTTGAAACGTTCCCAAGCCGGGAAAAGTTTGTACTGCAAAATGTTCATCTGAAGAAGAAGCAACTCGCAGAAATTGTTGGAGTATCACCTACAACCATTTTGAATATAACCCTCTTGGCATGTCAAAAGTCTGCGCAAGATGGGTGCCGAGAATGCTTACCTCGCACCAAAAGAAGCGCCGAGTTACCGCTAATTTTTGGACCTGAGCAGCGAGAACAGGAATAAAATTTTAGGCCAGATTGTTACTGAGGAAGAAACATGGGTTCATTATTATGTGCTTAAGTTGAAGAAAGAGTCCATGCAGTGGCACAAAAAGACACACACTTCCCGAAGACGTTCAATTTGTCGCAATCAGCCGGAAAAGTCATGACTATACTTTGCTGAGATTCAGAAGGAATAATGCTGATTGAAGAATACTCTACAGGCTCACTAGAATGTTTAAGAGATGCTGCAAAGGAGAAAAGGCGAGGAAAACTGACCACAAGTGTGCTGCTTTTGCACGACAAGGTATCGGACCAAAAGCTTCAGTTGCAATGGCTGCTATGCAAATAGCTGGCTTTCAAATCTTGTATAAACTTCCCAATAACCCAAATTTGGCTCCTAGTGATTATTATTTATTTCCAAAAATAAAAAAAGAGCTTCGAAGAAAAAAGTTTTCTAGCAACGATGAGATGAAGGAAGCAATTTCTTCCTATTTTACCGAAAAACAGGAATCATTTTTTTTTTCGATGGTATAAACAAACTTATTGACAGATCTGAAAAATATATTAGGTTTAAGGGGGAATATATTGAAAAGGAAAAATAATTTTGAGTTTAATTTCACCCTATAAGGGTTTCATTCCGCGAATTTTTTGTCTTCTCCTTGTAGTATTTATATCAGAGAATCATTCATTTCTTTCTCTATTGAATGACCTATAAGTAATTTTAGCATTAGTAAAACATTTATTCTACAATAACAAAGTAAAGACTAGGATATTTTACGCGCCATCGCTGTGGTTTATTGTAATTAAATTATGTATGCTACGACTAATATTTTATCGAAGTTTTTACCTCCCACCAAGTTGATTAAAAATTCAGTAAGACACATTTTTTAGTATATTGTTTACGTATAGTTTGTTTTATATATCGAGTATTCACGTTAAAAGCGTGTAATATAATACGCCTAATCTCCTGTCGGATGATTGAACACCAGGGAAGAAACAGTACCCAATAATAACGAGGATAACAAACACCCCAAGCTATAAAGAAATTTCTTACAGCATAAGCTGCTAGTAAACATAACATGTTTTGACTGTAAAATCCATGAGTTTGTAATTAAATATTTGTTTTATATCTTTGTAAGTAAACAAGAATAGGCTTCAAAAATTTTACACCTAAGCTTAAATTAAAATAAATTACATCACTTTACAGCCAATTTTCGACTGTAATGTAAAAGGAAGTCTTTCGTTAATTTTTGGTTTCTAAATGCGAAAATGATGGTAAAAACTTCCTAACACGTAAGATTTTTGAGTTATGATTTTTTCAGCAAAAATGAATGAGTATTTTATTAATCACATTATTCTAAAAAGTAATTTGTGATATATTGGAGCGCGACGTTGCCAAATTTACTTTTTCCATAAGTTTGAGAAAATAAGTACAATCTGGGGGTGTCTAGGAATGGCAAGTCAACCACGAAGTTTCAATCCCCTAAGGTTTTAAATAACGGAAGTACCCATTTAAACCCATATAATTCCAAATTTCACTCTGCCCCGTAGACGAATCTACTTATAGATGGCTTCTGTACACGAGAAGTACTCCGTCGCCTTTTGAACTTCCGATACCTGATGTTTCTAGAAAATAACAAAAGTACGGAACGGCTATAAAAGCAGCTGGTCGGCAGTCATATCATCAGTATTGGTTTAGCACGAGTAATGGTCAGTATTAGAGAGAAGCGAAGTACGCGAACAAGCCAATAGTAAGAGCCTTGTATTAGTGTTATCCTTGTATTGAATAAAGTTAGTTGACGCCTGTAAAGATAATATCATATCTCTGAATCGATGGACGCCACAGTACAAAAATTTCTAAAGTACAGAAACGTGGCTGTGTTAACCCCGCGCATAGTTTTTGCTACATATATGGCCAGTTTATCCCTAAATCGCAGAAAAGGATATTTAACAAAATGATCCAAGTAGGTTATCATAAATATTTTGGATATTTTATTGGCGATCAAGATGGGAACTGGGCTCCTCACATATGTTGCCAAATCTGTGCAGCAAATTTAAGTAACTGGTTAAATTGCAAACGCTCTTTCATGCCTTTTGCAGTTCCAATGACTTGGCGAGCACCAACATATCATTTTAACGACTGTTATTTTGCTAGACAAAGGTGTTTGGTTTTTCAAGAAAGAGCAAACCAAATATTGAATATGCAGATATTCCCTTAACGATCAAACTGGTTCTTCATGAAGAAGATTTAAGAGTTCCAGCGCCCCCTGCAAAATGGGAGGAAGATTTAGAAATGTATGATCATAAGGCAGAACCCGATAATATATCAGAAAAGAACGATTTTTATTTTCTCGAAAGTGAAGAAAAAGCACCCCCATTTAATCGAACAACCCGAATTAAATCATCTATATCGGGACCTCCACTTGTCCAAAGAGTATGCTGAAGTATTAGGGTACTAGCAACTGGAAACAAAGTTACAATATTTAGGAACCGTAACCATGACTTATCCTCGTTTTTTACTCTGCAGAAAGTGTGTTTGTATTAATCCAAATAGTGTTATGGAAAAATTAGGATTTCCACAAAACCTGGACAAATGGCACTTAATTATAGATTTCTCCTAAAATAAGTTCAAAAGCAGTTCTGCTCCATAATGGCCACAAGAGACCCTCTATTTCTCTTGCACATGCACTTGACATGAAGGAAATATACGAAAGTATGGCACTTAGCCAAAATGATATAAACTATGATATGTATGTGGCATATATGTGGTGACCTAAAAGTCATAGGATTATTACTAGGGCTTTAGGATGAATTTACGAAGTATTGCTGTTTTCTTTGTATTTGGGACAGAAGAGCAACAGAGAGTAAGTACCAAGTAAAAGGATGGCTTCCGAGTCATCAATATAGTCCAGGTCAAGCTAGCGTAAAGAATATACCTCTTGTTGATCCCAAAAAAGTACTGTTAGTTCTATTACACATTAAACTGGGACTGATTAAAAATTTCGTTCAAGCATTAGATAAAGAACAAGATGCGTTTAAACCTTAAACAAATTTTTTCTAAACTAACTGAGGCTAAGCTTAGGGAAGGAATATTTGTTAGACAACAAATTAGAAAAATACCAAGAGATCAACAGTCTGATCAAAAATTAAATGATGTTGAATTAGCTGGGTAGAGTTCTTTTAAAACAATTGATTCGGAGTTTTTAGGAAACAAAAAAGTAGAAAACTACGAAAAACTTGTAGAAGAACTGCTTGAACACTACTGCAAAATGGGCTGTCGTATATCTCTTAAAATAAATTTCTTGCACTCCCATTTCAATTTTTTTCCATAAAATTTGGGTACGGTTCGTGACGAGCATGGAAAAAGGTTCTACCAAGACATATTAACAATGGAAAAACGCTATCATGGCAGATGGGATTCGGCAATGATGGGGGATTATTGTTAGTTTCTTATGAGAGAAAGCGATCAGGAATATAAACGAAAATCAAAATTTGCGAAAAAGACTTACTATAGATGTACTTTCACGTATATTTTGGTAAATAAATCCTGTTATCCTTAAAATATCTTTTTTTTTTTGTTTTGAACCTCTGTATAAATATTATATAATAATGTTTGTATTAAATTCCGATTTAACATCTTGCCGTATGTCTGGAAAATTATATTATATATAAACAGTTATTTTCTGTGAATCTCAGATCATTTGATAATAGAAACGCGTAAAGGGAGAAACTAGAATTGAATTCTCAGCAAATAAACTGTCTGTCTATTTTTTTCCTTTAACGGTATGAAGAAGAAAAATGGTATGTCCGTATATGAACCGTACTGATATCATGGGCCACCCGTTTACTAGTTTCAACGTGTACTTACGTTATGTGTAGCATAGCTTAATCTTTACACCACTGATCTGCGAACAAATCTCTAGCTTCGGCTATTTAAACATAGGTGGCGTAGAGAAGCAATCGACAAGTTGATGGTTGTAAATATTCAAGCGCGTAAATATTGTGTGTTTTCCTTAATAATTTTCAATCTTTTAAGTTAAAAATTGATAAGAATGTACTAGAAATGCTGCTCTTTAAGATGTTTCACTGGATTTGGCCTTACATTTCATTTAAATGGTTTATGTTGACATTTTTGTGGTTACGTTTAGAATATGGACCCCTTAGTTGTCTGAAATACGAGCCAGGGCAATATTCGTATCACATTTAGTGCAAAGTTCTAGAAAATTGCATTATTATTTTTTTCAGGTAAAAATGTCCCGATCAAGGAAAAAATACGTTTCAAAAAATACAAGGAAGCAATGGGATACCAAGAATGTCACTAGTGCAATATTTTCTAATAAAGAACACTCGTTGCCTATATTGTGTATCAAAATCTACTTTACAAAGGCTTGTGAATGTCGACAGAGATCCTGACCGCATAACTGCAACTTCTCTTGGAAGTAAAACACTTTTAAGTAAATAACTGGAGAAGAAGCTTGTACATTACATTCTCACAATGGATGCAAAATTTTAAGGTCTCACCAGATGAGACCTACAAATTATGGCGTACACACTAATTGAACAAAATGGTAAAGATAATCCCTTTAGGAAAGAAATTAAAGAAAGAAGCTGGCTCGATGGATTTTAACGTCGTCATAATGAAATACTTTCTCTAAGAAAGCCAACTGGTATGTCTTTTGCAAGAGCTCTTGGTTTTAATTCCGAAAACGCATCTCGATTTTTTGATAATCAGCAGGAGTACAATAAATCCACCGCACAGAATATTCAACGTCGATGAGGCAGATTTATCAATAGTGCAGAGCAAAGTATCTACTCCAATTGGTTGAAAAGGTATCAAAGACAGATTGCTGTCACCACTTCAGCAGAATGAGGATTACCTGTGACATTCCTTGCCTGTATAAACGTTGTAGGAAAATTTTTACCACCAATGTTAATATATTCCGGAAAAAATAGAAATTACCTGTTAATTTGTGGACATGGATTCAACAAAATCTCTTCACAAAGTGGTATCAACATTTTATACAGTACCATGATGAGCCTGTTGTGTTAATATTGGATGGCCATTATAGTCATATTTGCAATTTGGAAGTTATTAGCTTGACCAGGGAATATCGCATTTCAATAGTTTCACTACTACCTCATTCTACGCATAAATTACGGCCCTAAGATAAAAGTTTCATGGATCTATTTAAGGTATACTATAGTGCATAAATAAGGAATTGGATACGTATTAATCAGAGTTCTGGTTCAGTTTTTGAAATAGATGAGCTTTTAGGGAAGGCATTCCTAAAATCACAGACTGCACAATTTGCTATCAACGGTTTTCGAGTGACAGGAATTTATCGCTACAATAGACACATTTTTTGTGATGCTGATTTTATTACTGAGCAAGTTGAAGCAGTTGAAATATACTGCGATTTTAAAGAAATGTCTACCAATAGCAAAAGGTCTCAAGATGAAAATTCCTTTTCTGTGTCCAGTCCAGCATCTGAAA
Source organism: Diaprepes abbreviatus (assembly GCA_034092305.1). Classification (NCBI taxonomy): domain Eukaryota; kingdom Metazoa; phylum Arthropoda; class Insecta; order Coleoptera; family Curculionidae; genus Diaprepes; species Diaprepes abbreviatus. Next base: position 125,863 of record JASJET010000260.1, on the reverse strand, counting down.
ATAATAAAAACATTGCTAAATCTTCTTATCCGGGAAGTTCCAATAGTAATCCCCAACCCGAATACTTTAAAAATGTCAAGGATCCTTCTGCATTTTCCGAGAATATCAATACACAACCTGGATGTCCCAATAGTTGTCCTGTCCCTTTTTCTTTCGGTCTTTCAATATCATTTGGGTTTGTGTCGTCTTTTGATTTTTTCCTAGTTCCTTCCATAAAAAGGAAAGTAACTAATCGTGGCAAAAAGTCTTTTATAATTGTAATTTTAAAATTATAACGTCTTTTTCGAACAAAAGCAAAATAGAAATATCCGTTGAAAAAATAAAAAAAATAAAAAATAGTTGTAGTACCCCAAAAAACTGAAGAAGATTGTTGAATTGTTTGACTCTGGGAGTGAAAAAATGATATGAAACAATTCGGAGCTCCTCTTGAAAATGAAGATGAGTTTATTGTGGAGGGTGAGTTGTGGGTGTGCTGTGTGATGTGTCATATGTGGTCACATGAGGCTTGTACGGACACAGAACGCTACGAATATATTTGTGAATTTTATAAAGAAGTTTTTTATGTCGTATTCTTTCAAGATACATAATTTTTACGATTTAATACGAGTTTTTATTACTTTTTACAGGGTGACTCATATTTCAAGCTTTTTTCGCGAATCTTAAAACTTGACGCTTTTACTATTTTGACAAAAACACAACTAGTGTTAATGATTTTTTCAAAAATGTGTTTATAATTTTAAAGTAGATATTCCTAGTAATTCACTTTCCAAATTACAGGTTAATTAATCCAAGAATACTATAAAATATTTCTCAAAAAACAAAATATGATCAATATTCGGATCCTCTTCTCTAAACTCATTCTTCGATCGTAAATATGTATTTATAATATCTTACTGAAATTTAATTTTTTAGAGAAAGGTGTTTCTAAATATAAGTATATCACTAATGGTGTACCTTAAGTGTCTGTATTAAGCCTTGTTCTTTTTTTTTTTTTATTTATATTAGTATACTGATCTGAACAATTCGAAACGCTTTTATTACTTATCGATACAGAAATTCACTTAAGTGGTCATTATTTTAGAAAATTTAAATTGGAATTTAAGTTAGTAAGAATTTTAAGCAAAAAAACAACTAATAAACTATAATAATAGACTTGAAGAGGTTTTATACGCTACTTAAACTAAATTCCTCTGAAAATTAATCAAAATTACTGAGCTCTCGACGTTCCGAAGGGAATTCGAAATATTAAAACTTAATACCATATTTGGGCTACATTAATTTTGGTATTTAAATTATGGAAAACCAATTAAATATCTTTAATTTCCATAATTCATTCTATACCCAGTAAAACATGCCTTATTAAATTATTGGAGGCGTTGTTTGAATTTTACATATAAGGCCATTCCTCCTTCTTATAGTGATTTTGTTTTGAATAAATTCTTTTTCCTTTTTCTTGATGGCTTTAAGCAGAAACGTATTGCATATTTAGATGTTTGTTTTGACCGTTGACGATTTACAGTCCGGCTTGAAGTTCTACAGGTAATATTCTGCGAACCTGTTATGGAATGGGGATTTGTGAATTTTAAATAAATAGTTTTTTTCTGTGAATTTCGCTCTGGCTTTTTTAAAGCTTCACTAATAAGATCAGGCGATCGAAAGTATATATATATATATATATATATATATATATATATATATATATATATATATATATATATATATATATGAAGTAAAATGCGAACAGTACGGAGTACTGAGCTGCATGTATTTGTACGTTTGCTGAATGTGATTTCAGCACTACAACAGCATAATGTGGATATATCCACTGCTATTGCATCTCACACGGAGGAATCCGGGAAAGCCGCATAAACATATATATATATATATATATATATATATATATATATATATATATATATATACATATATATATATATATATATATATATATATATATATATATATATAAACGAACCATGGATCTGGTTTAAGTAAAACAGTACAAAGCATTTTTCTGGTAAAAATTATCGTTATTCCCTTTAGAGAATTGTTCTGTAGATTTTAGAAATTCCATTATAGTGATCTATTTTAAAATATTAAACTAAATTTGATTTAGATTTTTAATGTCTGTTTTATTTTTTATACCATTTAAATTTCTTTTAATTGTAAGCTTCTTGTCATATTCTCGTTTTCCTTAGATGGTTTTAGTTTTTAGAATTTTTCTATTTTCATAATCAAAAGTATGTTTGGGATTTATTTCATATATTTTAAGGTTGTAATACTTTTTTCTTGTCTATGTTCATTTAGACAATTTTACAGATACTGATTAGCTTGGCTGGTAATACCCGATGGACAATTCTTGCAGGGTACTTTGTAGAGAAATAGCATTCTTAATTAACTGAAATTACTTTCAAGTAAACTATGGTCTTTATACTTAGGAGTTATATCACATTAATTGAAGAAAGTTTTCAGAAAGATTTGGTATGTAAGGCAAGGAAAGATACTGTTTTTTTTTCGTTTTAGTGTCTACTAAATTTTCTTTTCTAGTGTGTATTTTTCTAACCTCTGCATAAAAATTTTATTAATTAGTTTATTTGGGTAAGAGTTTAGCAAAAGGACCTATTTTGCTCGTTTAATAAAGTTGTTTCAAAATTATTACATTTTTTTTGGGCTATGTGGTGTTGAGAATTGTAGTTAAGGTAGAGATCAGAACGTGGATTTTGTGTACCACTCACTTATTATTGCATTATTTTTATGCATAGTTATTGTCAATTTCTATGATAAAGTGTAATTTTTCGTGATAGCTGTTTATTTTTTGGAATTGCTGTTATACCATCATTACATATCTGTCAAGAAATGATAATATGAATTTAAGGCTGTTAATAATTTTATATTCTAGATATTCTAACCTTAGATCTGCTTGAAGAATAAATTTTTGTACTTAAAGTATGTAGAAGTTAGGCAGATTTCTACAGTATCAAGAAAGTCATCTAAAGGTTTATTGGTGCATTTATTTCTGGCCATTCTTTTCTCATTATATTTAAAGCTACCTTTATGGATACATTTGTAAAGAGAGACAATACGCCCAATGAGATCAACACATAGTTCTAGGATTGTACGTACTTCATTTTTTCTTTAAATTTCCATGAATCTTTAATCTAAAAATAATTTTTGTCTATTACAAGAGAATTTTAAAAGTGCATTAAAAGGGGATTGTATGCAAGATACAATTAGTCAAAGTAGAATTCCAGGTTTATATAATTTAGTTACACCGTATATGCGTGGTAGTGAAGCGTTGTTTGTAATTAAGTCTTTTGCTACATTTGGCGAAATACACTATCTTCTTTCCCATTTTTTATTTTAAAGAGAAGTTAGAAAAATACAAACATGGTATACTTGAACAGAACATCTAGAAGACGCTAAAATAAAAAAATAATATATTTCCTTGTCTTATGTATTAAACTTTGTTCAAGAGATACGGCATAACTACTAGTTATAAGGACCATAATTTACCTAAAAGCTAGTCCACTAAATTAAAAAGTGATATTCCAAAAAACAAAAAGTCTAATGTAGTTTACCAAGTATCCTAAAAGGATTATACAGGTTTACAAAAAAAAAGTTAATGCCTATTTGACCTTTCTTTGATGATTTAACGCCCTGAATCCAAATCTGATATTCGCTAATCTCTATCACGCCAGATTCAAGGTCATTTCAAGGTCGAATAGTGTAAAATTCACTAAATAAATTTAAATTAGATATATAGGTTCTTGATGTCACTAAATCTGAATTCATGGTTTGTGTAATCCCCCAAGGTCATCCAGAGTTCATTTCAGGGTCACTAAAAGATCAAATTTACAAAAAAAATACTAAATAAATCTAAAAAAAAGATATGTAGGTTTTTTAGGTCGTTGAATTCGAATTTATGTTTTGTTTAATCCTCCAAAATTAGGCAGAGGTCATTTCAGCATCATTTGAAGGTCAAATTGAGAAAAATCTACTAAATAAATCTGTAAAAGAAGATATGTAGTCTTTTAGGAGTTCTGAATCTGAATTCATGGTTTGTTTCATATCTCAAGATTAACCAGAGGGCATTTCAAAGTTATTTCAAGGTCAAATTGAAGAAATCCACTAATTAAATCTGAAAAAAATGAGAATTTACGCGCAGCTAGATCGATATCCGTTACACAACAAATAGGCATGCAGATCGAGCTTTTGAGCTCAAGCTCTCAAAACCACGTACCCCACGCGCAGTTCGCTACAAACAGGCATGTGAACGGAGCGAGTTTTCAGGGTATAACATAAGCTTCTAAAACCACATACCCCCTGCGCAGCTAGATCGATTTCCGTTACCTAACAGCTAGGCTAGCGAAGCGAGTTTTTATAAGTGTATTACACAAATCTCAGCTCTCATATACGCTGTGCCTGGAGTATATAGTTCTCGGAGAGCTTCGGTTTTATTTCATACACTCATAAATCCTTGCTTTTCGCCTCTCTGCTGCGTAACGGACATTGATCTCGCTATCCGTGAGGTATGTGTTTATGAGAGTTTATGTTTTGGCATATTTATAAAAATTTGGTCCGCTTGCCTGTCTGCTGTGTAGTGGCCGTCACTCTACCTTCACGTAGACTGTGTGGTTTTGAGAGCTTGGATTTCGTCTTATAAACTCGATCCGCTCTCCTGTCTTTTGTGTAATGGATATCAGTCCAGCCATGCGTGGGTTATGTGAGTTTGGGAGCTTGGATTTTGGATTAATATTTCATAATAAATAACTAAGCTTGCACATTTGCTATGCAATCTAGCTCTGCATGAGTTACGAGATTTTGGTCTCTTGAGTTTCGGAACAAAATCTTGATCCACTTGCCTATCTGCTATGCAACGGATATATATCTAGCTGCGCGTGGGTTCTCTTCTTTTACAGATTTATTTAGTGGATTTTTTTAATTTGATCTTGAAATTACTTTTGGTTAACCTTGAGGTATTAAACAAACCACAAGTTCAGACTCGGTGTTCTCAAAAGTCTATATTTTCTTTTACAGATCTATTTAGCAGATTTTTCTCAATTTAGCCTTAAAATGACGCTGTAATGAACTCTGACTGACCTTGAGATTAAACAAACCACGAATTTTCATTCAGCGACCCCAAAAACCTAGATATTTTCTTTTTCAGACTTATTTAGGGGATTTTTCTCAATTTGACCCTGAAATGACCTCTGGCTGTTCTTAGAAGATTGAGTGACCCCAAAAATCTACATGTTTTTTCAGATTTATTTGGTGGTTTTTTTCTCAATTTGACTTTTTAATTACTCTAAAATTACCACTGGTTGACCTTAGGGGATTAAACAAACCACTAATTCAGATTCAGCGACCTTATCTACTTCTTCAGATTTATTTAGTGAATGTTACGAAATTTGACCCTTAAATGACCTTGAACTCGACATAATAGAGGTTAGCTGACCTCAGATTTGGCTTTATGGTATCTAATTACATAAGAATGAAATAGTCTGGTCAAAAAGGCATCCACTTTTTTTTTTGTAAACCTGTGTTATCATCTAGTAATATCGGCCAAACTAATCAGTATTTACAAAATCGTCTAAATAGACATAGATATGATAAATAAAATTACAGCTTTAAAAAAACTGAAACACACAAGGAAAAACGAAAATTTAATAAAATGATGGCAAAAAAAATCTAATGCCATAAACGATAAAACAGACATTAAAAATTTAAATTCAATATTTTAAAATAAATCACTAAAATGGAATTTTAAAAATATACAATAAATAAGACTAGTTCTCTTTATCAATTTCGCTAAACGGGATAACGATAATTTTGTTCAGAAATTTTGTATTGCTTTAATTTAAAGACATAAATATTGTAGGCCCTTAAAAACACCCAAAATGGACACCATCTGATTTCCACATTTCAGTTAAGTAACTGCAGTTAAGCAGTTAAAAATGTAGCATCTATTGTCCCAGTGTGACTTTTAAAACATTTTTATAGTTTAATAAATAAATATAATACACTACATGGTTCAAATAATGTGGTGTAATTAATTTTTACACAAGACCCAAAAAAATAGTGTTATAATCGGTCCATCTGATCGTGATCTCTATCTAACGTCTCCAGAATTCCTACCAAGAATACTACAAAAAGTGAAAAAGAGACTAATAAATAAAAGTTCAGTGTAAAGGCTCTCACCGAAATATAAGTAAATGAATATATATATTTTATATTAACCTAATAACAGGAAACATTGAACATAAACAGCAAAAATATGTAGTTTTACCTTACACTAGTGTGCTGTCAGAAAAAATAAAACACATTTTAAAAAACATGATATTATCGTATGCCATAAATTATACTACTCACTAATTTAAAAAATAAAACTTTTCTTATGAATAAATCAAACGTAGTATATTCCATCCCGTGCACAAATTGTCCCAATAAATATATAGACATGCGTTACTAAAGAACAGATTGAATGACCATAAATATATGAAAAACGCCTCAACAGCGTTAAACAAACACACACAGGACGAAAAACATACCTTTGATTATAACAGTACCATAATTTAAAACATAATTACCAAAAATTGCAGATAAAGGAAATAATTGAAAGTAAAAAGGATAAAAACACTGTTAGCGACAGAACGGATATAGGAAACTTGAGCCACATTTACACCAGCCCAATTTAAACAAAAATATCCTGTTAGTAAACATCAAAAATTGAATATCCTCTTAAACATGAAATTAAATATATGCGTTTTTTCCGTTTTTTAGTGCACTGTAAAATATAAAAAATATAACACATTCGCATTTCATGTATCCCCAGTACCTAAATAGACGATGTAAAGATGCATTTCATTATTAATTTTGAATACTGTTTTAAAGTATTTGTTTGTTTTTTAAATTTTAGATATGTTCTTATATGAATATTTTTAATTATATAAAAAATATTTTTAGGCAGGTAAATAAATAAAAAACTGAAGAATCTAAGCCCAAGAAAATATAAAATAAAAAAGGATATCCTCTATGGTTCAAGAATCTGGAATATATATATATATATATATATATATATATATATATATATATATATATATTTAATCGCCTTTATTTAAAAAAATATATATCACTCAACAATGGAAAAACATAATATAAATTATGTCGAGTCAAATAGCACTCAAACCAAAGCGCTGTTTAGCCAAAACGGCTACACTTACACATAACCTTAGCAGGGTGCTCATAGATGTTAATTAATAAAATTGAATTACCACACAGAAAAATGTAATATATAAATATACTTAACTATAAAACATAATATTTAAAACAGGAGAAACACAATTGCGTCTGTCTGTTAAAAAATCGATTTTCTGGTTTTCAAAACTTTGTTGATAGATTTAAATTTCAATTTGATTCCAACCACCCCTACTGATACTGAATTACACAAGCAGGCTGAAATTTTACGAAATAAATACGAAGATGACTTATCTGCCACAAAAATTCTCACTTTTTGCTCAGCTGTTCGTGAAAATTGAAAAGAATTATCAACAATAGATGAGCTGGTTGATTTCATGTTTTGTAAAAATCACACCAGCTCATCAAATTTTCCCGATGTGTTCCGCACTATTAATATGTTTAACTCTTCCTGTAACTTTCGCTTCTGCTGAGCGCTCATTTTTCAAACTGAACCTAACTAAGAATTTTTTAAGAAATAGTATTAGTCAGGAACGTTTAAGTAGCCTGGCTATTCTAGGCTTAGAAAATAGATGCGCAGAATAAATCAACATTGATAAAGTAATTGACGTTTTTGCATGAATTAAGAATTGCAAAAAGTATTTATAATATGTATTGCGTTATAGAAAATATCAATTTTTAGTACATATTAGTACGCGCTAGGCCATGTCCAATTTGGGTGATTTATTGGATATCGGGTTGTCATGGATTTGCGGTTGGATTGGGGTAAATTTTTCTGTTTTTTTTTTTTTTGAATTTTTAGGTATATTAACCAAACTAAAGGAACCCATTACCCTAACATTACCATCCCAATAAATTACCCATTTCGGATATGCTGTGGGATGTACTAGTAAGCCCTGTAACATATGTAATATCCAATTCAATGTAAGATTAAACATTATTAACATAAGTTAAGAGATCATGACTTTTTGTTAAATAAAATTAAGTCCTGATTTTTGTATACTCATAATTAAAAAATATGAACTACGAAAGTTGGTATAATTTTTTTATACCTAAGTAAAAAAAATAGATACTTGTACCGTGCTGTGATTTTCCTTAAAACTTAGGACGCCAAAGTTACTCTTACCTACTGAAAGTAGAAGCATTTGTATACTAAAGGAGTAAAATTACATGAACAAAGAATGTAGGACTAAAAATAGTTCAAAAAGACCATTTGTTAATATTATTCCCAACAGTTCTAATGATTTTATCAAATTTACTTCATGATTACTCTGTTGTCGACTCTAAAAATAGCATTATCTTGTAAAAAGTATAGAAAAATCTCCTATATTAAATAACTGTCAAGAACGAGAAGTTCTTGCACATCAACGGTTCATATAATTTCTATTATAAAACAATTCAAGGAAATTTCCCATATAAAACTTCATAAAAGTTTTAGCTATTCATGATAGACATTGAGAGCAATTTCCTGTAAGGATTCTTTGGGGAGTCGTTTAAAAAGTCCTGCGACATTTGTTACCAATCGATTTGTCGCGTTTCTCTTTCTACTTAAGAAACATAAATTTCGTTTCTAGGTTAATAACATTATTATGGATTAAAATATAAAGATCAGTAATGTTGTTTATAAAACTCAGCTAAATAAATATGTTTACTAGAATATTTTCTGGTAAGTTTTCTGCTCTCTAGAATTTGAATTCAGGGTATTTCTTTTTTTGAAAAAGTTGCGTATAAAGGTTTGTATATTTTATACTGTTGGTTTTAGTTTTTTTGTAATACCCCTACATACACTACCTTAAATCGAACCAAATTATCGCATGGTAGTTAAATCTGCCCTACAAAAAACTAATTTTATATGGAAGATCTTGAGCTTGTGGTGAAATAAAAAAAATAATTTGGTTTAAAAATATTTTAAGGAAAAGACTATTTTAGACTAAAGAAAACGTGGAAAATTTTGATAGGATGTTTTCAGGGTTTTCTAAAGTGGTCTTGTAACTAAGAGGATTTTGTAAAAATATATTCTTGGTAGGTTTATGCATGGCGGATTCTCGATTCTTAGTTTACTTTTTCAAGATATGTGCGATAGCAAGCACTTATACAGAGTGTCCAGAAAATACGTTTGATGACAAAAACAGGTCGATCTAAGCCAACTTACAAGGAAGGTACCTGATTGTCTGGCTCCGATTTAAATGAGACTTCAATATGTTGTAGAATTTACAAAAATACAAAACAAAATCAAAATTACTTGTTGTTTGAAATGATGTTAAACTGTGTTTTTTCATCCCCAAGTATATCATCCCTTATTTTTTATTAGGGCAAAACATTTATTCAAGCACGTAATTTAATTCTAAAAATTACGAAATTTAAGATGATTGAAAATATTTTTTTCACGAATACCATAAATAACTTAAGTTGACGGGTTTCGGGATTTCTAAAAATAACTGTGCCACCCCCAAATACTCTTTTTTCTTAAATCTCAAGTTCTAATTAAGATATCTTTACAAAACAAAATGGAAATTACTTGCTATTACAAATGAAGTTAAACTACAGTATTTTCACCCTCAAAGATATCATTCCAAGGATGTTATTTCATACATGTATAATTATTCTTAAAATTGCCAGACGTTGGTTGATATGAATGTTACAGAGCTTCCGAATTTTTTTTTTTTAAATTAATATGAAAATATAAACCTATTTCATTCGTTAAGCATTCATATTTGTAAATTATTATAATTCATGATAAATAGTGATTTATAATTCTGTAATGTTCAGGTTGGCAATTTGAGTTAATTATGGTATTCGTGAAAAAAATACTTTGAAACAATTTCAATAAATTTCGTAACTTTTAGAATTAAATTACGTCCGCTAATAAATGGTTTACCGTTAGGTTATTTTAGAGACGAAAATACCATAATTCAACATCATTTCAAATAACTAATTTCCATTTTTTTTGGTAAAGATATCTATATAGAACTTGAAATTAAAAAATTGTATTTGGAGGTGGCTCACCCTCTTTTACTAGCTTATTTTTAGAAACCCGGAAATCAGCCAACTTAACTTAATTATGGTATTCGTGAAACAAATATTTTCAAACAATACCATTAAATTTCCTAATTTTTGAATTAAATTACTTGCATAAATATATGGTTTACCCTAATAAAAAATGAGAAATGATATCCTTGGGGATGAAAATGCCATAGTTTAACATCATTTCGAATAACAAGTAACTTTCTTTTTATTTTGTAAAAATATCTCATTTGGAACTTGAGATATTTTAAAAATATTGTTTTTAGGGGTAAACTTTAGGGGCGGTTTTCACCACGTATCTCTTATTTTTGTACCCTCTAAAACATATCGAAGTTTTATTAAAATTGGAGCCAGACACTTCAGGTACCTTCCTTGTTAGTTAGATCCCATACTGCTTCGTTTTAAGAAAATATTAATTGTTCCCAAATTTCTTGAAAAATTGAATTTAATGATTTATCATGTGTGATCTAACACTATAACATATCGTCATCTAGTGGTATAGCAATCTGCTTTAGAGTAATGTAAATGTTATAAAAGTGCCGTCACTTCTGATTTTTTATGTCTCCAGCGTTATGACAATCTAGAAATTTCTATCTGATAATCGCATGTATTTGAAACATTTCTTACCTTTTAAAAAATTTTCGTTAAATGAGCGGTTTCGTCAGGCAAAAATATTTTCATTTACATACATACCACCTGTAATAATAAAAAATACCTAGAACAATGGTTTTTCGAGTGACGTTGTTGCTATGACATTTAATAATTTGACAAATTACCATCACTGTCTAAGAGGTCGACTAAAGTAAGATAAATATTTTAAATTTCTAAACCGATTTTACTTATAAACATAGACAATTACACGCGGAAATTTATTTGGTGTTAAACATATGTTATACAATATTTTAAGTCGTTTAGCTAAGATCAATCTGCAGTCTGGTATAAAAAAAAGTCCGGACCAGTAATGTATCCAGGTTTAGGCGCCTGTATAGCATTAATTATGACTTTATGAGTGATATCAAAGACATCGACAGTTGAAAAAGTAGAATTTACAAAATTTGATCGAGGAAAAGGATTGTAAAAAAATTTTGCAAAAGAGTCTAAAATATCAGATAACTTCTTTGTTATTAAAAGACATATTATCTGGAGTCTTTATTCGCCTTAATAAAATTACGAAACTCTTGTGGATCTCCTTTAATATTATTTTCTACCCTTCGAATATATGTTTTATATGAAACAAATATATCTTTTTTTTATTTTATTTCTTAATGATGAAATTTTCCAAATGCAGTAAACGTCCAGAAGTCTTAGATGTTTTATGAAATTTCTCTTTTTATTTTATGTATGACGAGAAAACTACGATGGATAATTTCGTTATAGAATCTTCTTATATTTAGATATACAGGGTCATTTACCCTGTACGGCACGGAATATTGTGGCCAAAATACGTGACTTTCAAAGAGTTTTACTTTTGAGATATATGAGGGTCTAATATAGTTACTTTTTAAAAATGATTTTCATATTACACAGGGCGTTCCAAAAGCTCTTAAAGTATCAAAGTTGTATTGTTTTAAATGGAACTCCTTGTATATTATTGCATTTTTGGATCGTCCGATCAAAATAAATGCCTATTTTAATAAGGTTTATAATACCTAAACCTATTGGGTTTTTAAATAATTTGAATTTTGACAAAATCTAACCTAATTTTCTAGTTTCAAATACTTAAGAAGTATTTCAGTGATGTACTCGTAATTTACAGTGAAGTGTAATAAATCATATTTTATATCCCAATTATAATAAACTTGATATATTATACAGGGTGTCCAAAAACTAAAACTAATCAAATTTAAGTGGCTATAACTTGATTAATTTAAATAGAACGCTATACTTTTTAACTTACCAGAAAACGTACATTTTAAATACCTATCGAATGGTATAAGAGTGTTTTCTAGCTAAGTCTTCGCGTTTTCACAAAATATGCCAAATAATCGTTTTCTGCACCATTTTGTGTTTTTTGAATAGATGTTCTAATGTACCTAGTTACCTATGGCATTTAAAAACGTCAGCTAATTCATTTATTCTGACAATTTACTCTGCAAAGCCTGTTGCTATAATAGCAGTATTATTTTTTGTAACTGTGAAACTTTATTTATTGAACTGAATTATTTGAACTTTGTTGTGTTATTGTTTTGTCAAGATGAAGATTTATCCAAAAGAATAGCGTACTGGTATGATTTTTATCTTTGCAGAATGTCATTAAAATTGTTTGTTCGTTACTCAAAGGTTTCCTGAAAGAAACCATCCTAAATCAGCTATTTTTGTAAGACTATTAAACCAGTTTCAGGAAAGTGGAAGTGTCAGTTCTAAAAAAACCTGTCACTGAGGATAAAGAAAATATTTTTACTGTATTTGGTTCAGTGATCGAAAATCGCAATATTAGTCAGAACCATATATCCGAAAATACTAACATTAGCCAAGCAAGTGTTTCAAGTTTTCTTCACAAATACAGATTTCATCCTTATAAAATCCACCTTTGTCAAGAGCTCCACGGAAATGATTTTGACAACCGAATTGAATTCTGCTTGTGGGTATTAGATAAAATGGCAGAAAATAAATACATTTTGATAATGTGTTATTTAGTGATGAATATACTTTTCATAACAATGATTTCTTGACAACTTAGATTACTATTCTGATTTAAATCCGCATGAATATAGAATTATGAGAAACCAAAATAAGTAGTCAGTTAATGTGTGGGGAGGAATACTGGATCAATATTTAATTGGACCCTACTTTTCTAAAAGATCTTTAAATGATTTGATGTTTCGCAATTTTTTTTTACACCAACTTCCAGTGTTATTGGAAGATGTCCTTTTAAATATTAAAACAGCTATGTGGCTTTAACTGGATGGAGCTCCGCCTCATTATCATCGCGAGGTTCGGCAATTTTTAAATGTTTAAACTTTCGAAGCAGATGGATTGGAAGAGACGGATTTCAAAATTGTCTCCCGAGATCTCCGGACTTAATTTCACCAGATTTCTTTTTATGGGAATACATAAAAGGAATTGTCTAGAATGCGTCCCCGACAACACCACAAGATATGAAAATACGCATAAGGGATGCTTTTCAAACTGTGTGAGTTAGCAGTGGTTTCGAAAAAAGAATATGCAAGTGTTTGGAAATGGATGGTCGACATTTCGAACTAGATGTTCGCTAAATATTTTGCTTCTGTTTTGTACTATCGTCAATATGTTATTACCATTATTGCTGGTATAGCATATTGGACGACTATAAATCGCGTTCCGAGTTTCTGAACATTTGTAAATATATTTTTGATTATTATTTTTATAGTTTTAAATTACCTGTCTTTTCCAAATGCCATAGGAAACTAGTTACATTAGAACATCTATTCAAAAAAACACAAAATGGTGCAGAAAACGATTATTTGGCGTATTCTGCGAAAACGCGAAGACATAACTATAGATCACCCTTATACCCCGATAGGTATTTAAAACGTACATTTTCTGGTAAGTTAAAAAGTATAGCTTTCTATTTAAATTAATCAAGTTTTAGCGACTTAAATTTCTTATTTGATTAGGTTTAATCTTTGGACACCCTCTATAATATATTAAATTTAATATAATTGGGATACAAAATATGACTTATTATTACACTTCACTGTAAATTTCGAGTACATAACTGAAATACTTCTTAAATATTTGAAACATGAAAATTAGGTTAGATTTTGTCAAAATACAAATTATTTATGAGTTTAAGTACTATAAATCATTAAAATAGACACTTATTTTGATCGGAGAATCCAAAAATGCATTAATATACAGAGCTTTTGGAATACCTGTATAATGTGAAAAAAAGAGTAACTCTATTAGACCCCCATATATCCCAAAAGTAAAACTTTTTGAAAGTCACATATTTTGGCCGCAATATTCAGTGCCGTATAGGATGAGTAACCCTGAATAATTATCCAATGTAGCATATAATTTTTTGTAAAAAATATAACATACTTTCTCAGTTGAGCTTTCACGGTCCAAAGAATTTCAGTCAATATTCAGTAGAGCATTAAATAAATTAGTAAAATTAGCTTTTTAAAATTATAATTATTCGTAAGGTTAGGCTGAGAGCTACCTTTAAAATTTGCAGACGAACAATTTTTTAAGGTTACGGGAAGGGCCTGAAGATAACCATCTTCAATAATAAGTATGTTTAAAGCCCTTTCAATGCTACACTGTTCATTGTTATGAACTACTAAATCTAAATTTCGGTTATTATATTTTCTAATTTTATTACTTTGACATAAATTAACACAATTTAAATGTTATTTAATAATACAAATATTGGAGCCAAATGAATTTTCAAAAAAATTTTCCAAGTTAATGTTGCAGGCGGTGGTGCATAAACAATGAAAACGTAGAATTTCTTACAAATACCAAATCAATTTTAGGGCAGATCGTTCTTAGGGATATTAATTAGAGTTGATAGAAAACTCCGATTCACGACCAATAAAACACCACCGCCGTGTTGCTTATTTTTCCTGTAATATTTCGATCTGCCCAATAAACACTGCAGTTATCGGAAAATAATTCATTATCATTTACCAAAGAATCCAATCAAATTTCTGTAAAAGTTATCAAATCGAAATCGGAACATGATACATTGTTAAACAATTCAACAGATTTGGTTCTGAGACCTCGACTATTTGATAACAAATCTAAATAAAATTTTTATAAAAAAAAGTTGAACCGACTTCTAGAAGTGCACTAAAAAGTGAAAAATAACTATAAATTTTTATATGAATTTGAAATTTTTAAAGTCGGAGCCAAATTAATACCTGAAAAAATGTGATTCGCATAAACAGATAAAAAATACATTATTTGTAATTGCTTTCTTACCAAAATTTGTATATATTAGTACTTATTTGTTTCATTTAGAAATAATTTGGCGCCGACAGCAAAAATTTCAATTTCATATAAAAATTTATAGTTATTTTTCATTATTTCGCGCACTTTTAGAAGTCGGTTCAATTTTTTTTAAATTTTGCTTTTCAATTTTTAGTTTTGAATTCATTATGATATCCATAAATTATTTGAACTAAGTACTAATCGAGATTAGTCTATTTCGCAATGACTCCAAGGTGGTAAAAAAGTACCCATTTTGTCCAAAGTTGTAAATCACTCTAAAATAAACCACCAAAAATTCTTTGATTCTTAGAGTTCTCCATATACCAGTGAAACCGTCCCAAACAAATATTTAGTCTGTCATAGTAAATCCACTATCTTAAATTTCAAATTAATTTTATATTGGTAATATAGGCCGCAAAAACCTTCCAATATTGATATTTAAAGGACTTGAGATGTAAATTTCTTTGCCCGATATATTTTATACTGCATATTGAGTTTATGTACGCCCCAAGAACCCCGCAATATCAATTTTAGACAAAATCGGAAAATGTAAAATTTTCAGTCCCTCATATTGTATCTTATCAATCTAATAGTTGTAAAAATTAACTTCATATTCGTAATACACGACTCGGAAATCCCCTAATACCAAATCGGAAAAAATGTGAATAAGGTAAAATTTTCAAGGCACCATATTCAATCCGCCTAATTGAATTTCAAAAAAATAATTTTAACACCTTTATTTAATCTAAATCTAAACCCTTCAAAGCCCCCTAATACCAATTTCGGATGAAATCCAGAAATTTAAAATACCTAGACCGTCATATTGCATCTGACATATTAGATTTTCTTAAAATAATTTTATATCCGCTATTTACCTCCTCAAAAACGATTTAGTCCCACATTTGAACAAAATCGAAAAATGTAAAATTTTTAGTTGGCTATATTGCATTTGCCTTATTGAATCCTGAAAAAATACTATTAAATTCATAATTTACACCCTTAAGAGCCCCCTATATCAGTTTTGGAGAAAATTGAAAAAATATAAAATTTTTAAGACACCATATTGAATCCGCCAGATATTGCTTTTCAAAAAATATTTTAAATTCGTAATTAACACTAACAAGAATCCCCCAATACTGATTTTAGACAAAATCGAGAGACGTAAAATCTTTAATCCACCATTTGGGATCCGCCATATTTATTTTTTTTTAAATAATGTTAGATTCGTAATGTGCGACCCCAAAAACACCCTCATATCAATTTTGAAAAAAATCTGACAAAATTAATTTTTTATCCGCTATATTGGATAAGCCATATTGAAATTTTTAAAAATATTTCCAGATTCGTTATGTGCGACCCCGAATACTCAACCATATCAGAGAAAATCGGACAAAATTGAAATTATCGGCGGCCATATTGACAAAATTGATTTTTTTGTCCGTCATTTTGAATCCGCCATATTGAATTTTTTAAAGATATTTTGGATTCGTTACGTGCGACCCCGAAAACTCCCCCATACCAATTTTGGAGAAAATCGGACAAAATCAAATTTTTTTGTTTGCCATATTGAATTTTTTAAAAATAATTTCATATTCGTGGTGTACGACTCCGAAAATTCCCTCATTCCAATTTTGGAGAAAATCGGACAAAATTGTCAGGGCCATCTTGGATTTTACTGCACCAATTTTGTCTAAAAAAATATGAGACCACCGCAGCAACGTCCTGAACATAACGTAAAAAATTTCATTCAAATCGGTGCCGTCGTTCCGGAGTAATCGGTGTACATACATTATAAAATACATAGTCGACGAATTGGGAACCTCCTTCGTTTAGAAGTCGGTTAAAAAGGAGATTTAATAGTATCTGGAGGATATATGATAATAAATTATTAAAACAGTCATTCTCGAACTGTAGGGAGATATTGATCTTCTGATGGGGTATCGAGACTAAATATAAAATTAATAAAATAAATTTAGATAGAAAACAGGTGAATATATTATGTTGAATTACAAGGTGGCTTAATTTATCGCAATTCCTACTATTTTTATTATATGAATCACTCCCTGTTTGAAGAAAATCCACTTAAGTTTATGTACAAATATGGATCTATCCATATTATTTCACCAGAGATTTCGTTTTGTTACAACTAAATCAGATTTACGACATTTTCGTCTAGTGGATATAACATGTTTTTCAGTCAATATAAAACCATGAGTTGAAATTTCAGGCACGTCTTTTACGGTTGTTAAAATTTGTTGCCTGAAGCCACAATACGATAACCAGTTTTAATGCTTTAAATGGATAAGATGCTTCAGTATATTATACATGGCGCTTCTAAAAAGTTATGGTTTCAAGATAGCATGTTTAGGTAAGAGCTATAGAACTTGAATACTCCAAATATCTATCTTGAATGAATGCCGAAAACAGGTCCCATATCGGCTTAATAATCTAGTTCCACATTTCTTTTGACGTTGCCTTGTTCTTCCAGGTCATTACATTTTTGTTATACTTCTTCTGATTTTTTATGTCATTCACAATTTATTGTCACTATCTTAGCCAAATACCCTAACCGTTGCAATGTTGTCACCATGATCACCTCTATATTTGATTATATGCTGATTATGTTAAGTTGCATAAGGGAATAAGTTGCTTATAGGACTATATAGAGCATCAATCGGATTTTTGAGTTAAGTTTTTAGTACCAATAAAATATATTCAAACCCAAGAAGGGAAATATTTTAAATTTCATGAAATATCACAATTTAAAAAGTTATGACAAACATTTTTTTTTAATTTAAAAGAAATATTTTTCAAATTATTTTTACCCCAGACAACAGAAAAAAGATATATATGCAGATCTATGAAGGGCTAAATGTTGCACGTACCATGTTTTACAAAAATTGATATAATTTTTTTTCCAACTGGAAATAGAATATTTTTCTTGAAATATAATTATATTAAAAGTCCCCCACGAATTTATTTTAGGTTCGCTCCTGTGTATGTGCCTATTGGATGGTGATGAAACACATATTTGTTTGTCTGTCTTTTTTTGGAGCAATTAAAGGAACAGGCCAATTTTTTATGTTAAAAGATTAGACAAAACTGAGTGAGAAATAGACTTAAAAAACATACATTTTTACAGTTTTTCCTGATCACCTCATAGAGCAAGTTTGAAAATACCGTTGCCATGTATAAGAGAATAAGTTACTTACAGGACTATATAGAGCTTCAATCGAATTTGGAACAAGTTAGCGAATAGTGCTTGCAAAAAAATTATCTGCAGCTCAACGTAGGGAATTGTAATGTTATATCTTTCAATTCGAAATTATCTCCATTTCAATACGAATATGCATTAAATACCATCCTACTGTCGTGGGCAGAACCTTTTAAAGATCCCAGAGTAACTTACGACTCTAAGCTTTCCTTTTATTTTTATAGAAATAATATGATTTTTGATGCTTCAAAGGTTTTTGGGTTTATCTTTTGTTGTACTGGAGATTTTAACAATACTATTGTCAAAAATACCTGTATATCTCATACGTGTGGTTTAAATTAGAACACGCATTAATGGTGTAGTCCCCAGGCAATATATAATACCCACGTAAATAGTTTGGAAAGGGTCCAAAGGAGGTTTATAAAATATCTCAACATTAAGGGTTTTGAAGTTTATCGTCAATAAAGTTTTCGATATGAACTATTTCTTCAAAAATTTAACTTTTTATCTTTAAAATTAATGCAGGAATTTTTCTTATAAACAGTCTTTTATAAGGTTCTTAACAATTTTTTTGGCTGTCCTAAAATTTCATGTAAAATAAACTTACATATTCTTCATATGAATTGCCAAAATTGTATCTCAGAACTCAAGAAACTAATATATCTAAACTTTCGCCTCTACATTCTATGTGCGACAATTATAACAGGAGTACAAACTTTGGTATATTTAGTTCATCTCTGATGACAGTCTGTCAAATTTTGGCACAATAACGTCTGTGGCCTTTCTTTTTTCTCTTCTTCTCTTCCTCAATTATGTCTACATGTTCACCTTAGTATATAAAACTAGGCAGTATAATCGTATATCATACTTTAGGAATTAGAATTAACGTTATATTTAAAGGGTCTAGCTGATTAAGAGCGTAGTTGTTCCTAGTCTTAATATAATAATACATGTTAAACTGTTATACTTTGAGTATTTTTATTTGTAAATAATTTTTAAAAATGTTACGATTTTTTTATGAAAAAACCTTTAATACTTTATGTATTTATGTTGTGGAAATTGCTATTGTTATAGAAAACACTGATGAAGACCAATAATAAGGTTGAAACGTTTTTAATAAAAAAAAGCAATAAAATATCTATTAGGAAATAAATTAATTTTTATTCCACTGACCGAACCGAAAACCCAAGAAAAAAAAAGTACATATATATATATATATATATATATATATATATATATATATATATATATATATATATATATATATATATATGTATATATAAATAAATGGATAAGTTTTTGTCCGTGTAATTTAAAATAAAATAGAATCAAATATTGGCAAAGCGGACGTGAAAATTTGTCAATCTACATGATTCTCGTGTTAAAAAGTACGGAGCACTCCAAAAATATGGAAAAAATCTGGGTCCGACAGATGGCGACAGTGCTGTTTCGTCCTAATATGGGACTCGTCAGGACACCGCATTCGGTACAAATCATCATCTCGCCTTTGCATCCTATAAACCTGAGTTTAAAATCAAAAAACAGCAAACAAGACGACAAAGGCGACATCTCGATGGTCCACTCGATAACACAAGAAACACACAGATTAACAAAGTTTAAAAATAACCGCCATATGGTGGCGCGACGGTGAATTAAAACAGAAATAGGTAAAATCGAGCACACGAAACGCGCTGCCCAAAGGATAGGGGTCGCATTTTTCGGTACTGGCTACCAAGCCTACCGCTTATTTTAGTAGCCAAAGCCACGTGTCGCACCAAACGATCCCACCATGAGAGCATCGTTCAGCGCGTTTCAAAGCCAAACAAGTAAATAAATAAATAGATAAGTTTTTGTCCGTGTAATTTAAAATAAAATAGAATCAAATATTGGCGAAGCGGACGTGAATGCGACCCCTATCCTTTGGGTAGCGCGT
Organism: Diaprepes abbreviatus; assembly: GCA_034092305.1. Classification (NCBI taxonomy): domain Eukaryota; kingdom Metazoa; phylum Arthropoda; class Insecta; order Coleoptera; family Curculionidae; genus Diaprepes; species Diaprepes abbreviatus. The sequence goes on along the minus strand of JASJET010000260.1, from coordinate 105,581 downwards.
TTCGTGTGCTCGATTTTACATATTTCTATAATTAAATTCTACGTCGCGCCACCATATGGCGGTTATTTTACAAACTTTGTTAATCTGTGTGTTTCTTGTGTTATCGAGTGGACCATCGAGATGTCGCCTTTGTCGTCTTGTTTGCTGTTTTTTGATTTTAAACTCAGGTTTATAGGATGCAAAGGCGAGATGATGATTTGTATCGAATGCGGTGGCCTGACGAGTCCCATATTAGGACGAAATAGCGCTGTCGCCATCTGTCGGACCCAGAGTTTTTCCATATTTTTGGAGTGCTCCGCACTTCTTAACACGAGAATCATGTAGATTGACAAATTTTCACGTCCGCTTCACCAATATTTGATTCTATTTTATTATATATATATATATATATATATATATATATATATATATATATATATATATATATATATATACATATATATATAAGCATTATAGGCATTTTATAAAACAATATTTTTAATATGTTAATTATTGTTTTATTCTTTAAAATAGTAATAATACTTTTTAATACTTACGTGTATATTTAACGAAAAAAACTCTTTCATGAACTGAAATGATTTATTTCTGTGTTATTTTGTATTTAAAAAAAATTACAAGGTATGACCACTTATTTGAAATAAAAAAATAACCTAAAATCGTGTTGGCCTTGTCTTAATCATGCATTCAATGGAAAAAACGATCATTAAGTAATACAAAATGGTTGAAAATGGCTTCGGCATATATATATATATATATATATTATATATATATATATATATATATATATATATATATATATATATATACATACATACTTTCTAAGACAACTGAGGATTTAAAAATTCCACGCTTCAAAACTCGATAAAAATACGAATAAATCCCGTTTTTTGCGATTTTGACTATGTTTCACCACTTTTAAAAATCTGAAAAAATTCATATACATAGTTTGGCGTCTAAAAAGCAACATATATTTTTTTTCGGCCCTGTCCTAGTTTAGATTTAAAAAACACATTTTTACAATTTTTCTTTGTAAGCTCATAGAGCAAGTTTGAAAATATTATGTGCAAAATTCTTTGTGTTTTTTTTGTTTTATTAATACTAAGAAAGTCTAAGTTACTGTAGCAATTTGAATGGTTTAAAGTCTAAACAACTAATGTATCAGGAATACTAAACTTACCTTGTTAGGATTAAAAGTTTCTTTAACAAAGATGATAAGAAACGTGCACGTAATTCAAAGCTGAAGGACAAGTTTTAACTTCAGAAATATGACACAAAGTGTTATATGTTGTATTTTTGTTACCAAAATGTAACAAGTTCTATTATAAGTTATAAAAAAAGTTAGATAAATTTTAACTTGTTCAATATCTTGTAAAATTTTTCTACATGGCAGCAAATTTAAATAACATTCACGATAAAATAAATCTGAAAGTATATAAACATAAAGAATTTATCGAAATTTTTATGAAAATCGTAAAGTCAGTTTTGAAATTCATCCATAACATGAAAAAGAGCAGGAAACACTACGAAATCAATCATCAAATTCACATACATAAACATTTCTTCTTCAAATATTTGCTTTGAAATGAAAAACTTTCATCGTTTAACTGATAAATGCAAGTTTTCACTCAAACGAAAGGTCCTTTATACCATATTCTTGCAACTTTAGTATAGATAATCCCTCTTAAGCAGTAAAGCGTAAAGTTCAAATCATTTATCTTTTTCTTTTGAATGCTGAAATATTTTTTGGGGTCGCTTGAAACGAAGGAGTGAAGCACTTAGGAAAATTAATGCATTTGGAGGATTTACCTATTTTATGCAGATTTAAATGTAGAAATATAAAAATCATTAACCCGTAATTGGTTTTGTCGCCGCATTTGTCAATTTATTAAAGCAGAGTTTAACCAAAATTACGAGTAAGATGCGAAATAAGATCTTGGCAATATGTCGGCAAGAAACCAAACAGGATTAATGGATTAATATTCTTTTTCTTTTTTCTTGAGATTTCGATTCGATGGGTGGAATAAAAATTAATTTATTTCCTCATAGATATTTTATTTTTTATTACAAACGTTTCGATCTTATTATTGGTCTTCATCAGTGTCCCCTCGACAAACAGATTTCGAAATAGCTAACAATTAGTTCATATGAAAAATTAAAATCTTGTGAAACTTACCTATAATAATAACAATTTCCAAACATAAAAACATAAATATTAAACTTTTTTGGTTATGTTTTGGACATATGTATGGAAACATTATTTCTTCTGTGTATTTTTAAAATTTAAAATCATTGGATTAGTATTGTTGTGTCACTGTTGTCACCAACCCCGTATTAAGAATGAGCAAAAATAAGTATTTGTCAAAAGAGTTGCGAGTTGTTGAGTTAAACAAGATCTAAAGCAATGCATTTTAGCAAACAATTTGGGAGTAAGTGAGTGTTATTTCGGAAACTGTAAAGAAGTTTCGATTACTGGTGAATATTAATAATCTGCCAAAGCCAGGTCGTCCCAGAAAAACTACCTGCTATGTTGAAAAGTCCAATTCGATAACTGATCAGCATAAGTTATCCGTTCAAATTAGTGCAGAAATTCGCGAACGACTTTATGAAGTTAGATTGTTTGGAAGAGTTGCCATCAGAAAATCTTTTATACTCCAAAAAAAAAATCGAAAGGCCAGACTTCAGTTTACTCAGACATTTAAACTGGACACCTCAAAACTGTTGTACGGTGCTTTTGAATGACGAAAGTAAATTTAAGGTATTTGGTTCAGACGGAAGGTCAATTGTTCGAAGGCCTGTAGGAAAAAAATTGATATTAAATATTAAAAATCTACTGTGAAGCATGGAGGTGGCAGTGTTATGGTCTGGGGATGCTTTTTCAGGTCTGGGAAAATAACGGTAAAAATGGATCGATTTATGTACCGCGACATATTACAGAATACTATGTTGCCCTATGCCGAAGAAGAAATGCCGCTTTTATAGAGTATTAATGAATGAATGAAAAAGGGGCGGTAATACTAGATCATCGATGCCTAGGCCTCCATTGGGCCCTTTACACTCCACCATATTTTCAGATTATTGGAGACCGATCGCCTTTACGAATCCAAGCAGCCTCGTTAGTTGAACTTGCCTAACTGCTTCCGGTAACAAAATTGTATCTCCGAAAGATCTCTGTCTCAGTCCGTTGAATGCTGGGCACTCTCTGAGAACATGATCAACAGTTTCATCTTCCTACAAACACCATCTGCATGTCAGGTCGCCTTCGACACCGATTCTATGAAGATGGCCCCTGAAATGACAATGGCCTGTCAGCAATCCCACCACAATTCGTAGCTTTTTCCTTCCCAAGGAGAGAAGCTCCTTAGTACGCCGTGCGCTAGACCCAATTACATGTTCCTTAGCACACCTCATTCCGGGAGTCCCCCTCCAAGATTCAATAAAATTGCTTTCCAGCAACGATTTTATTTCCCTTTTGTTAGTAGCAAGTCACAGAGATGGGCACACTGCGGAATAGCATAAGGCTTTTATGGAGATATCAACAAGATAATGATCCCAAATACTCATCCCGTTAAGTAAAAAATTGGTTTTTAGAGAAAGGCGTTGATTTACTGGAGTTGTCTTCTCAATCTCCGGGCCTAAATCCTTTGGGCGAAAAATTAGGAAAATAATAATTTAAAATGAATATTATCTATGGGAAGTTTTACAAGATGAATAACGGAAGATTTTAGTTGATTTATGTCAAAATGTTGTCGATTCTATGGCAAGAAGAAGTAGGAAAGTCAAAGAGGTTTTCAAAAAATACTGAACTTTGCTTCTTTAATCTGTACATACTTAATTATTTTTTTGTGGAAACAATATTCTTTCCATACTTTTGTCTCAAGTGTTTTTTTATTTATCATAGAAGAATTTTGTTTTATTTGGTATTTTCATTTGTTGAATAAAATGTTACCAATTTAATAGTGTATGTTTATTTTTTGATATATAATTAATTATTGATAACCAGTTATTAATGAAATAAGCAGAATACAAATTTTATATACTCTTGTCCATGACTGTATATGTATATATATATATATATATATATATATATATATATATATATATATATATATATATATATATATTAACTAAGAACCTCTCCTTAGTTTATTTTGGTAAATTTTGTTACGAAACAAATACATATGTAGATCGATATACATATATACTTTGTACAAATATTTTATTTATGGTTTAATAAAGTCTTAATATACTTACACATCTCTGCTGACCTGGTAAAATCCACTTTTAATAGTGTTAATAAAGTCAATTACATTTTGAAACATACGGTTGGACAATTATTTGTTTGTCCTAACATTGATAATTCAATTTTTATTATTCCTTATTTGAAAAGTCTATTCATTTCTAATTTTCTTACTGTGGACGTATTTTAACTTGTTCCTAAAGCAAAAAAAAAATTCTTTTATTAAAAATACAGCCTCAAATTTAATGGATAATTATAATCAAAATGTACTTTACAGCGAAACGAAAAAAAGTCGTGCTAATGAACTAAAAAAAACAATTTTAACCCAGAATGATAATTTTTTTACTCGAAGTCGTATGATTTTAATTAACGCTTTGTATAGTATTGCTTAAAAACTATCTTGTATAGAGTATCGCATATAACCGAAGCAAGAAAATTACATTAGCACGGTTCAAAAAACATTTATATTTAGACTAAAGCGGTATATAATGGATGTTAAAATTTTTCATTTTCTAACAATAAATCATGTAAGATGGAAAAATATTAACTGATCATGTATTACGTGTCCTCTCTAACGAAGTTAGGGATAACGGTTCAAATTAATATAACAACTTAGGAATTAAAAATAAAGTAACCTGAAACAAATTTACTGTGCTGTATTTTCATTTAAATACGCCTCCATCTTTCTTTGAAAATACTCTGTAAATGTTTCTCTTTCGAATTTATTATTTTGGTATATTTCATTTTATTACTAAAATTTCAATTTAAAAATATAAAATGCTAAGCGGTAATTTCCGTGATATTTATAAAAATAAATTAAACAATCCTATAGGACTTTGCGACTTGAATGAGATTTTCGGAATATTTTTCGAAGTAGAGTACAACTCTGATCCCACAATTATTCCAACACGTTAAAATTCAGAGAAATCAAAAACTCAAAGTGCAGTGAATGTCCGTTTTTGCCATATCCCTTAATTTATTTTGATTGCATTTGGGGTTTTAAAAAATCGTGTTATTTTGAATTCAGTTTGAGGTATTTATTGTGTATATGCAGAAGAATGTACATAATTCTTATTTTTCAACGTTGGTATGAGTTGATGTTTTGTTACAAAAAGTCACTTTATTTGCTGCTGTGATCACAAACAAAGTTAGTTTCTTAAAGAACTACTTTAGTGCGCCTAAATCATCTTTTTCATATATGGGATAAAATTAAGCCTGTTGAAATATTTTAGGTTCATATCCATAATGCTTATAGCCTTCCTATGATTGGTAAGAGAAATATAAAACAGTTAAATTCTTTGTTATATATGTAATTCTCCTTTCAGGCAGAGAATATGAAAAATATATGTACAAACAGTTGATTTCCGGCAAATATCGCTTTGGTCCTCTCTCCATACGCGTTTCGATCACCTCACGATCTCGTCAGTGGAGTTGTATCGGACCGAGAGCAACATTAGCAGGAAATAACTGATATATGAACCATAAATTTCAAGATATGTCGGCAGGATATTACACCTGCCATCTACCAACTTCGATGTCAGACTGAAAAATATCGCCAGTCGAACGACATCTATGATCAACGGAGTAACGTGAAATTTTTAACAAATCAAAATTTCAGTAAGAAATAAAAAAATCTTTCTGCCGTATTTAAATAGTTTGTTATATATGTAATTCTCCTTTCAGGCAGAGAATATGAAAATTATATGTACAAACAGTTTATTTGTATTGTATTTAAATAAACTGTTTGTACATATAATTTCCATATTCTCTGCCTGAAAGGAGAATTACATATTTAACAAACTATTTAAATACGGCAGAAAAATTTCTTTATTTCTTACTGAAATTTTGATTTTTCAAAAATTTCACGTTACTCCGTTGATTCGTAGATGTCGTTCGACTGGCGATATTTTTCAGTCTGACATCGAAGTTGGTAGACGGCACGTGTAATATCCTGCCGACATATCTTGAAATTTATGGTTCATATATCAGTTATTTCCTGCTAATGTTGCTCTCGGTCCGATACAGCTCCACTGACGAGATCATGAGGTGATCGAAACACGTATGGAGAGAGGACCAGAGCGATATTTGCAGGAAATAAACTGTTTGTACATATATTTTTCATATTCTCAGCCTGAAAGGAGAATTACATATATAACAAACTATTTAAATAAGGCAGAAAGATTTCTTTATTTCTTACTGAAATTTTGGTTTTTTAAAAGTTAAATTCTTCTTTCACTGAAGTGTTTCTATTGAACCTAACTGGGAAACTTCATATTTTCTGAACGAAAATCTCTTAATATCATTTTTTTTTTTGAATTGCTGACAACTAGTGGTGTAGCGAAGGCTCGGCAAGGCCCGCGGCGTGGGGGGAGGCCTTGACGTGGGGGGGCCCCGATCACCCAAAAAAATATTTAGAATTCAATTTATTCAATCTGCAATAAACTTGCTACTTTACCGTCCATTTAACGCAAGGTGTCAGTGATTATTTATTATAAATGAATACGTATGCAACGCAGGGCATTTAGATTTATATTGAATGTACAAATATTAAGAAATCACTTTAAGAGTCACTAATTAAACCCATTGAACACAAGGCCCCTGTGACAGTCTGCACTAGTATCTATATTCACGCAGTGCAGGAAGCAACTTTAATTCAAAGTAAAATGTCGACAAAATCATTTTCAACAGAGACTTATAATGTGTAGTGCTCAAAACTTTCTTGTTTGAAATCGTAGCTGATCGTTTACCCAAGATATATATGTTTTCTCCATTTAAAAAGCGGGATAAAATATTTCCCATTTAAAAAACATTGTAAATGAAATAAAACCGATTTCCCGCAAATTAAATTGTTGTAGAACTGCGAATCTTGGAGATTTTTGAATGCTTAAAAAAGAAATTACGTCTTTTGAAGACGCTGTGTCTGCTTTTCAACCGTTCAGAAAGCTCCAAAACTCGGTCCTCAACAGGCAGATAAAGTTGCGAAAAACTGTGAAAAATTGAGTTCATTTCAAATTTAAATGTTTGTCAAATCTCGAGATTTAGTACTGTTTAGACGCCCAAAAAAAGAAATTCTGGGTATTTTTAAAATAACACATAAAACTGAATATTTTATGATGTATTTAATGCTTGTTTTGATGTGTATAAATAAACTTACTTTCAGTCAAATCAATGTAGAAGTGTTTTTTTTTTATCAAATAACATTATTTTTATGTATGCCTTTAGAAAGTTGACGTATTATCTTTATTAAAACATAAGTTGTCAAGAACACATCCCAGGCACAGCGCGTGGGGTATGTTGATTTGGGAGCTTGGGTTTTGATTTAAAATCTTGCCTTGCTCGCCTGTCTGCTGTGTAATTGATATCGACATAGCTGCGTGTAGGATATGTGGTTTTGAGAGCTTAGGTTTTGGCTTAAAATCTTGCTACAGTCGCCTGTCTGCTATGTAACGATTGTCGATCTCGCAGCGAGTGGCATATGTGGGTTTGGTAGCTCGAGTTTTGGCTTAAAATCTTGCTTCGTTCGCCTATCTACTGTGTAATGATTATCGATCTCGCTGCTCGAGGAGTATGTGGGTTTGGGTGCTTGGGTTTTGACTGAACACTTTGAAAATCTCGCTCCGCTTGCTTGTTTGCTGTGTAACGAACGTCGATCTCGCTACGCATGGGGTATGTGGGATTGGAAGCTTGACATCTAAACGTCGATATTATGATTAATGAATCTCAAAAACAACCTGTATTACAATTTATTTAGCATTTGAACTAAATTATATCGCTAAATAAAATAGGGGGCTTCATTGAGATTTCGCGGGGGGGGGGGGATTCCATTGAAATTTCGCAGAAAGCCCTCAAGCTCTCAGCTACGCCACTGCTGACAATGCTCAATTTTTAATATACTATACAAAAATATCTATGCGTTGTAACCTTAAAAACTGTTCCAAAAACATGAAAATCCTATTATGCCATTATTGTTTCTATCTTCGAAAATATTGTACATCAGTGAGTGTAATGTTTTCGGATTGCTGACAACGAGTTTAAGCTTTTATCTCCTGAATGAGATCATTTCTTACACCCTTCTTACCTCGTAAAAGCATTGAAAATATACGAAAATCCTAATATTTTATGCGTAAACACGACGTTTCTCCTCAAAGTCACTGACGTTAGATGTAGTATAAGCCCCTGATGCCGCATTTTAACCCAAAAATCATATATGGGGGTATTTTTTCTGATCTAGCACTAAAAAAATATGAAAATCGCATCGTTTCGGTTTTTAGTATCACGTTTCTCATCTAATCTACGTTATTCTTGAAGATATTGACATATTTTTCTTCAGCTACAATTTACTAACCCCATCTCTAATGCCAATTTTACTTAGAGGTCTTGAAAGTGTGGGAATTAAGTAAAATTATTACTAAGGATGCTTGGGAACCTTATTAAATTATTTTTTCTAAATAAAATGAAATCATACCTACGTAGTGTAAAATTTTCCGCCTACGATCCCTACCGAAAAAGCACTTTGAGGTTGTATAAGAGAAACATGGATATAAAATTCGTTCCGGAGATCATAAGAAAACTCTTAACAATTTCTTTCTTAACGGATGAAACCGAGTCATTCTAACGTATTTTAATTTTTTAGTTTAATTTCTTAATAAAAATAAGTTTAGAATGTACAAATGTTTTGTATAGGATCTTACAGGTCGAATTCGTTATCGGAGATCCAAAAAATAGAAGAAGTTTTCGTTCTCGAAAGACGAATTTTTTATTTAACATTTTTTCATGGTAAGTAAGTAAATCGCGAATTACTTTAAGTCCTCTGATTTCGCAAAAATATCGTAACTTTTAATATCACATTTTGAAAAGGAATGTACTTTTTGATGTGGAGACTAAAAATTTTCACAAAACGACTACGATAAGTAAGTAACTAAAAAATCGTATATTTATTTTGGACAATACAATACGCTATTGAACTAAAACAACTTTTTGGAATGCGTGCTCAACTAGCACTTCGCTGTGCTTTTTTTTAATACTCTGTAAAAGATTATGTTTTAAAGCCATACTGCATGAAGCGTACAGAAGTAAAACCAGGGACTTTTCTAAAGAAAAAAAATTGTATATTTCAGACAAAAACTGACTAAGTTATTTTCTATTATGGGTTGCTTAGATTGCAAAGTATATTTTGGTGTATTTTAATTTTATTAAATTTATTCATTTATTCCAAGGGACAAAGCTATTTTTTTTTTAAATAATCTTATTACATGCCCCAAAAACATTGAAAATGTTTTTTAATGTAGCTTGAAATTCGATTAAGGTAAATAAAAAAAACGAGGTAAACAAATTTTTCCTTTGTTATCGATACTATATTTATATATTTAGATATTTCAATTTAATTTTAATGAAATATTGACAGATTGGAAAAGACAATAACCCGGGTATCATATCATTTAAAAGTATGAAGACAATTTTGTTTCTAAAGTACTAAAAATATGTTAGAGTTCATATATTGTAACACTTTTGTGTTGATAATGTCAAAGTTGCCACATTTTACATCCACAAATTACCAGCTGATTGGTATCATCTGCCAAGTTAGGATTTTTAATTTTTGGGATATTTTATTTTGTTAGTTCTGAGGGTTTGTAAATAATTTCTTAGTGTATGTTAGTCGAGGAGCAATGTTGATTTTTATAAAATAAAAAGAAAAAGTGTCGCTTGTGATTATATATATATATATATATATATATATATATATATATATATATATATATATATATATATATATAATCACACACGGGAAAATGGGGGAAATTTTCCTGAAAGGAATACTAGAAGTTCATATAAACTTTTTTCATATGGGCTCTCAAAGAACTGCGTTGGAATCAAGTTTTTACACATAATTATTGAACCACCAGGTTTATTTCAATTTTTTTAATATGAGTTATATTACAAGGTAGGACTCTTCAAATTACTATCCAAGAAAGTGTTTTGAATTACTCACAGCTGCAGGGACGAACTAGCTGATAAGAACTTTGGACAACATTTTTTACATACCTTTAACTATTGACTAAAAATTAAGTATTCTTCGTTCATGTTGCTTAATCTTAACCATTTTCGGAAAAACGTCGTTTTATTTACATCATGTATTTGGAGTATTTCGATAAAAGATACATCTTTGTTCCTGTCAAATGTTCAACCTTCAACCTAATGATAAAAAATTGAATTCAAAATTAGATTTTACCTCTTTAGTGAAAAACGTCTATTTCTGTGAATTGTAGTTCGATCTAGGTTAGCAAAACATGTGCGTTTTATTTTATTGGCGCACAAGCAAAGTATCATTGTTGCAAAGGTTGCCAGGTAGGAAAGAAATAAATATCCTGCATTCTAGAATTTGTCCACTTTCACATCGCTGTGTATTGATTGTGTACTTGGATATTAATTTATTGATTTTTGGATTTCCTGGTGAACATAGTTGTGGAATAATTTGAAATATGGAATATACATTAATTAAGTGTACAGATATGCATCTGATGTTCGGTTTTGCATCTTGCAATGTTTTGGAAGCCAGAAGGTTATATCACGACAGATATCCTAATCGTACTCTTCCAGATCAGAAAACATTTCAACGAGTTGACTAACGTCTAAGGGATAATGGTAGACGATTCCGTTTAATCAGATAATATTATTAAACTTCTTCATAATTTTAGGAAAATTTAGAAAATTAAGTCCTGATGCTTGTCAAGGAAAAAGAGTGCGTACGCCGCGATTAGAGGAAATATTTTAAAGCTGTAGACAACACTCTGTCAACAAGCACTCGAAAATTATGAGCGCAGTTTAATACGTCGAAAGCAATAGGACATGAAGTTCTTCAAGAATAGCTGTTATATCCATATCATTTGAAGAAAGTGCATGAACTGATTCTTGAAGATTTTTCCCGTAGAATGCAGTTTGCAAACTGTCTATTAGATCAGCAACGAAATAATGTAAAGTTCATTAGCACGATTCTTTTCACGGATGAAGCAGGGTTCATGCAACTATTGTTTCGCATCATCAACATCAGTTTGAATCAATTAATGTCGCGACGGGAATCATTGTATCATTCGTATTGCCGGCACGACTGAATGGAGAACTTCATTTTGAGTTCCTCGAGAACACTTCTCACGATTTAGTAGAGCAGTTACCACTTGAAATCCGCCGAAAGATGTACTTCATTTCAGCGTTGATGTACGGGGACACCTGAATAACGTCTATCCAAACTGTTGGATACGTAGAGAGGGATCTATTGCCTGGTCTCCTCGATCTCCGGACCCAACGCCGTTGGATTTTTATCTGTGGAGACACCTCAAAACCTTGATGAGTTCCACTCCGGTTGATAGTAAAGAGGAACTTCTACGGAGAATCACGTTTCACAGTGATCAAATAAGAAACAATGTTGAGTTAATGTGGTGGATACAACAATCCTCGATTCGTCGTGCTCGCGAGTGTATTAGACTTAAACCCTCTTACGAAGTTTTTAACTAAGCAGTTAGTTTAGCTTTTTATCGAAACTATGATGACACGGGAAAATTCTTCTTTTCCATATTCAACCCGACAGAAGTTAGGGGACTAACAGTGTAAATAAAATGACATTTTTTCGAAAACGGTTAGGATTAGCGACACGAATGAAGACTACTTGATTTTTAATCAATAGTTAGACTTATGTAAAAAACATTGTCCAAAATTCTTATCAGACAGAGCGTAAAAAATAGAGCCATGAGTATCATAACTAGTCCGTCCCTGCAACTGTGAGTAATTCACAACACTTTCTTGGATAGTAATTGGAAGAGTCTTTCTTGCTATATGCCACAAAAAAAAATGAAATATACCTGGTGGTTCAATAATTATGTGTAAAAAACTTAATTACATTGCAGCTCATATCTCCGAAGAGGAGGCCTATATAAAAAAAGTTTATATGAACTTGTAATATTCCTTTCACGTGCTTTTCTCATATCCGGGAGATTCCCCCATTTTCTCGAACATCCTGTATATTATTTAATTCGGGTTGATGTCCTTCTAGAAAAGAAAGAATCTACTTTAGTGTACTGTGTTGGTATTTTGAAAATAAATAAATACACAGTAATTAAAAGATAACATTAAATATTAACTTGAAAAATTCGCTAAATGCAAACCCCTATTTTTAAATGAAATAACATATAGGGTGTTCCATTTAAATAGGCAAGAAAGCATCAACTTCCAGTATAGCCAGAAGTGCCACCATTTTGAAAATATTTTACCTGAATTGCCCCCATTGACTTTAGGAACCCGAGAAAGAGATCGCAGTCATTCGTCGTGGGACACACTTTATATGAATATATATATATATATATATATATATATATATATATATATATATATATATATATATATTATTTATTAGTATTATTTCAACGGTGGCTTAATACTACTATCACAAAATCAGACTTCTTAGCTTATTTCTAAATACATTAAATGACGTGACCAAATAATCAAGATCAGGGAAACAGCAGTAACCACTCTACTAATTGGCCTATTCTGACCATGTAGGGTGGTATAGAACCCGGAGAACAGCAGTGGACACCTACTGAGATTCCTAGGTGGAATCTTAAAATTAAAAGCAGCCAATATATCAGGGGACATTATTAAATTATTTATTAACTTATAGAAAAAAAAAGTTCACAATATCGCCTGCGGTCCTCTAGTTTGATCAAACCATAATATTCCCTTACCTCATCAACGCCAAGCTGCAGCCTTCTCTGTGCCAATCTATACCCTAGATATTTTTAAAATTTTACCTGAACAGCCTCCAAACGATTTTTATATATATCAAAGTATGGGCTTCAAATCAAACTACAGTATTCCATTATTGACCTTACGTAACACACAAACAATGAAGAGACACCACATAGATTATTAAAATCCTTGGACATTTTTACCACCATACCCAACATACGGTGGCCCCTATTAATGATTGCATCATAATGATCAACATAACGAAGTCTACTATCTAGAAATAACCCCAAATCTTTAACTACATTCACCCTCTGCAATTTACTCACTCCAATTCTGTACTCTACTTCGTTCACGTTCTTGTTGCGACTGAATATAATATATGAGCACTTAGCAATATTCAGCTTGAGGTTAGTTTTCAAGTACTATGTCTCTAAAATATTTAAGTCCCTCTGAAGAAATTCATAACCTTTACTAGACTCTATTGCTCCTCAAACAGGAGATACTTAGAACTAAAATACTGACCTATATTATTTATAAGCAACTAAAATAGTCTAAGGCCCAAGTGTTACCCTTGGGGCACACCTGAGACTACATCAAACTTATGTGAAAGCAACCCTGCCAGTCTAACCTGCAATGTTCTACCCTGCAGGTAGGATGACATCCAAGAATAGAATGGATCATTCATACCAAGGGACTCAAGTCTGTGAAACAATACACTTTGATCAATCAAGTTAAAAACTTTACTAAAGTTCGTGTGCACTGCATGAACCTCACAACCCCGATCCATGGCTGCGCTAATGTAGTTTGTATACAAGAAGAGGTTAGTGTCTGTAGAACGGCCTCCCTGAAAACCATGCTGTTCCTCCACTACAATACTGTTGAATATACCTAACGAAGGCAGAACCATTTTCTCCATAACCTTAGGGATAGCAGACTGTATGCAGACAGGCCTGTAATTCTTAATATCAGAGCTTCCACCTGATTTAAATATATGGGAGACGTATGAATGCTTCCATCTGCTGGAAAAGACATCACTAGATAAGGATTTATCAAAAATAAAAGAAAGAGGCTCACATAAAGACACAGCAAACTCTCTAAGCATCCTATTCGTCAACAAATCAGGACCAGCACGCTTCTTAATATTCAAAGACAACAGGCAATCCAGCAAATACTCAAATCCAATTTCAACATGGCTAACATTAAAATGTGGACGGCTAATGATCTCCTGCTCCTGCAGATTTATGTTGGCAGCCTGACCATTAAAACTCTGATATGCGGAACTAAATTGTGTAGCAAAGATATTAGCTACCTCCTGTCCTCCCGATTATCCAGAAATATAACTTCCAGAATCTTATCATTCTGTCTAGTAGTTGACTTGACAAATCTCCAAAATTCATCGACGTTCTCCCTCATTATCCCTTCCACACTTGATACATACCTTTCATAACATTCACTGGTCAAAGCGTTACATTTATTTCTCAAAATATTAAATTCAATAAAATACTGCTGACTATTTGTTGTCTTATATTTTCTGTGCGCAACCTTCTTAGCTAGTACTGTTCTCTTTAGTTCCGAATTGAACCAAACAGGAAAGTTCGACCTCCTCACAGTATATTTCGGCACAAAGAAGTCTACTGCTTGATATATAATTTCATAAAAAGCATCAACCATATCATTAACATCATTCATATAGTAAAGATCAATCCAATTTACTATATATATATATATATATATATATATATATATATATATGTATCATCATCACACAGCCTGTAGCGTCTACTGCTGAACATAGGCCTCCCTCAATCGTTTCCAATTTTCCCGATTTTGTGCTGATTGAATCCAGTTTGTTGCGATTCTCTTGATATCATCAGTCCACCGTGTTAGAGGTCTGCCCCTACTTCTAAATGCCTGGAACCTAGGACGCCACTCTATAATGCGGTTAGTCCACCTCACGTCTTCCATTGTCGCCAAATGTCCGGCCCAGTTCCATTTCATATGTGTTATACTTTCTATAGCATCCTTGATTCCTGTTCTAGTTCTAATAATTACATTTGGAACTTTATCTCTCAGTGTTATTCCCAACATCGACCTCTTCATGGCTCGCTGAGTCACTCTAATTTTTTCGCAACTTTTCTTTAGTGAGTGTTAAAGTTTCTGCACCGTACGTGAGCACAGGGCGCACACACTGTTTATAAACCTTTCTTTTCAAGCAAATCGGTGTATTGCTTTTAAATACGTCCTTTCTTAGCTTGCCGAACGCCACCCATGCTAGTGTTATGCGTCTTTAAATTTCGCAGGTCTGGTTATCTCGGTTTATTCTCAGTTCATGGCCCAAATATTTCTAAGATATTACATACTCGATTTCAGATTCGTTGAGGGATATGTTGCTACTTGGAACTAAGTTTGTCATACATTGAGTTTTTGTACGGTTAATTTTTAGACCTACCACATCTGACGCTGCACTTAGTGTCCTTAGTAACTCTTGGGCTTCTTCAAGGTTGTCAGAAATTAACACGATATCGTCAGCATAGCGTAAACATGTATTCTAGCAGCATTGTAATAGTTTTGGTGAGATGTTATCACCTTGTCGTACGCCACGTTCCATTCTAAATGTAGGTGTTATTTTGGAATGGACTTTCACACTTGCTGTTGCGCTATTATATATGTTCTTAATTAAAGCTGCATATCTGTGGTCAACTCTACAATCAGCTAGTGCAGTAAATATTTTGTTTTGGTCCGCTGAATCGAACGCTTTCTCATAGTCCACAAATATTAAGACCAGTGTTTTGTTGTACTCCACTGTTTTTTCTATGAGCGTTTTCATAACTAGCAAGTGGTCGTTTGTACCATAACCGGATCTGAAACCTGTTTGTTCTTTAGGTTGGTAGAAATCTAATTTGGGAGTCAATCGTCTTGTTATTATTTTTATAAATAGTTTGTACATGAGGGAGAGGAGACTGAACGGTAGTTTTTTAGGTCGGTGGGATTGCCTCTCTTATGCGTGATTATCATTATGGCATTGTTCCATGAAGTTGGGATTTGTCCGGTCTGTTAACATCTATTAAATAGGACTTTGAGAGCATTTATTAATTTTTCCCCTCTTCCTTTAATACTTTCAATAACAATGGCATCTTCTCCTGGGGCTCTGTTGCTTTTCATTTCTTGTAAAGCCACTTCAATTTCTGATGATGAAATTTCTTGTATATCTTCTGAGCCTTGATTGCAGAAATTTGGAATGTTTGTTAGGACATTGTCAATGGTGTACTTTTTGTATAACGCGCTGTAGAAATCTTCCACTATTTGGAGTATTTTTTCTCTATCTGTTGTAATTGTACCTGCTGCATCGCGGAATTTATGAATTTCTTTTGTTCCTTCTACCAGGTTTCTTTTAAGTATTTTTAAGCTTTTATTCTGCTCAATTATATCGGATATGGCTTCCGATTTGTATTTTCGTATATCTCTTGTTATAAGCCTTGATAATTTGCCTATATTCTCCTGAGTTCTTCTGTTCCATTCTTCGTCTCTCAATAAGCTCTTTTGTGTGTTGACTTAATTCGTCAGATGTTTTATTTTGTTTATTATAATACTTTTCTACGGCGTGTTTTAGGATGTTTACTATTAGGTTATTTGTTTCCTCCAGGTCTATGGTTTCCAAAGCTTGAAGTCCGTTTTCAACATATTCTGTGTATTCAGAGAGATTTTTTGGGGTTGTCCATCTTCTTAGTTTCTTTCCTGTTATTAGTTTGGCTCTTTCCCTTTTAATATTTATTACCACTTTTCCTCTCACAGCTCGATGGTCACTAACTACTGAAAACTTATTAAGCACACTGACGTTTTGGATTATTTCTTTTCTACTCGATAGTATGTAATCTATTTCGTTTTTAGCGACACCATCTGGGCTTGCCCATGTCCACTTTTTACTAGCAGGTTTTTTAAAAAAGGTATTCATGATGTAGGGATTATGTTCCAATGCGAATAGCAGTAGTCGTTCGCATCTTTCATTTCTTGTATCTATTTCGTGACAGCCTATGGCTATTTCTTCCTCGTCTTGTTTTACTCCTACTTTTGCGTTGAAGTCACCGACTATCACTTAGTCGGTGATTTCAACGCAAAAGTATATATATATATATATATATATATATATATATATATATATATTTAATTTGCTAAAATTTTTCTTAAACCATCTTTCTATATAAATGTATGGTAACTTATTTGGATTAGGTTTCAAAAATTAATACTACTATTCTGTGCTATATATATATATATATATATATATATATATATATATATATATATGTACTAAGTTTTAAGTTTTCTTGGTGATAAAGTCCATTGATGATGCACGTTTCGACTATAATGTAGTTTTCATCTGTTGACAGTCAATATAAAATAAGTAAATTACCTAATTATACAATTTTATTTTCCATAGTGTTATCAATTATTTAAAGGAAGCAATAGTGAAGACTTATGGTTTTCCCCTCTTTTTTGTTATATAAAATTGATAGGTTAAATAGTAATTCAAAATTTAGAAATAAACACTCATAAGAAGTACTGTGATTTTTTTCGGCTTACCTATCAAACATATACACTCAAAATCCATTAACAATTAAAAAACAGGTATATAAAGCATATATTATATATATATATATATATATATATATATATATATATATATATGAATAGTTTGAAACTTTTTTTTAACTAAAAAGTTTATTATTTAGGTAGGAATACTTTTTATTTGTAATAGATTTTGCTTAACTGTTTTATCATAAAGACATTTACGTTTTTCTTTATTTCAAAATCCTAGTTTCGTTAAAATTGAACTGATGCTGGATTTGGTTTACATGTTTTGTGAGGGTTGTCGTGTTACATTTATCAAATTTATGACCATTTAAACGGGATGGAAGGTGTTGGGTATTTTGTCCATTATAAACATCAGGGCAATTGGAGCAATAAATCTGCTAAATTAAATGATTTTTTTTTTATTTTTGTTGATTTTACTTTTAAGCCGACTAAAATTTTGTTGCCCAAATTACAAACCTTTGTGACAACGAAAATGTCGTGTTATTTAAAATATGTTTGTAGGTTCTCAGATCATCCATTAAAAGCGGTAACGCTACGTCGTTATTATTGTTTTTTGATGTGTGATTATTTAATTGTTTTTGAATATGAGAGTCGAAATGGAATTTACCAGTTTAGTTGGATATCCATTTTTTTAAGTATGTCTTTAGCTTCACTTATTACTTTTTGGTAAAGAGTATCAGTCAGTTTAATTACTCTGTCAACCAAAGCTACGACTACTGATTTTTTTTTGAGATATGTGGTGTTAAGGTTGGTAATTTAAATATCTTCCAAGCCAAGTGTTTTTGTCTACCATTCCGTAAAGGTTGAGTTCTTCTCATGGTGGAGTGTCATATTTAAGAAGTTTATTATTTCATTTTTTTTTTGTATTTCTATGGTGAAACTTATTTCTAGGCGAAAATCATTGGCAGTCATCTACATACCGACAGGAAAAAGAAAGGGCATATTTTAGCTCTGGAGTTAGTACATCCTCCAGCTTCTCCAATATTATTTGCGCCACCACAGTAGAGATGAAACGCCATCGTTTATAAGTTTTTATTTCTCAAATTCTTAATTGTTATTCAACCTACAAATTTAGCATAATAAAAAAAAGGCGGGGAAAAACATAAATCCCCACTATTGCTTCTTATCAGTAAAAGGCGACACTGGAAAAATATATAATAAGATAATTTTTTTGTTTTAGACTGATAAATGTCTTGTTTGAGTATTTCTGTGTTTAAATTAATTCCTAAATCCTGGAGCATCAAAGATCGTCATCTCCAAGAAAACTAAAAACTGAAAATTTATTGCTAAGGTTTAAGAACCCTCTAGGATTAAGTTATATATATATATATATATATATATATATATATACATTTATATTTGTAGTACTTCCTTGGGTATAGGTTTTTCCATTTAAAAATCAAAAGACAACAATTTTTCTGACGTGAGCTTCTTCAAAGATATGGTATCTTGAATCTACAAAAGTACAAATTTTTTTATAATAAAACATGTATCACAGTAATTGTCCTACTTATCTATTACATATATATTTTTAAGTTAATTAAAATTAATAAAATAAAACAGATACACAGTTTAAAATAGTGAAAATTATAAAATAGTATATACTTTGAAAGTAGCTTTGTGTGCATGTTAAAATTAAATTCAATTATTACAACGTGTTATGCAATTGATATGGATAGATTACTTTTTATAAAAGCAAAAAATAGGAAAAAAGTTTATTATTTTTTTATTTAATAACGTTCTTTGATATGCAAATCGTGTCAAGCATCATTACATTATTTCTAATATTTATTATAGAGTCGCTTCAAGTATGTCATATTAAAATATCAAATTATAGTATATTTGTCTTAGGTTTTTGACATATTGTTTGTCATTTACAGCATTTTTATCTCTTTTTATATGTATCATTTCTTTGATAACCAGTTTGTGATAATTTCTGTCAGTATCTAAAATGTGGGTGTTTTCGCTTAGTTGTTTGCTCATGTTTATGTAAGGATGTCGATGCGTTTTTAGTATACTTGTGTCCATTAATTCTATTTTCAATATATTGTGTCGCCATGACAATATATTTCTTAGGACAGTTTAGGCATGGAATTGCATAAATTACTTTAGATCTTTTTTTGGTGTGAACTTTGCTTTTTAATTTCGTATAAAGTGATCCCAGTAAATTGTTCGCCTTGTTGCATACCGTCATGTTATGCTTACCTAAAATAATTTTTTTTTCTGATGGTATATATATGGTAATGCAATGAAAGTGTTTTGTGTTGTGGTATTGTTAATTTAATTTTTTTTATTTGTGTTGTAATGTAAAAAGATTATTTGTTTAAATATTTTTTTTATAAGTAATTTGGGAAAATGGCTCATCATTAGGGTTTCTTCCACTTTTTTTCACACTTCTGGGTGAAAACCGGGTAAAGATAATTTTATGGCTCGATCAGCTAAACCGATTATGACACTATTTTTCTGTTTATTTGGATGTTGAGAGTTAAAATTTAAATACCAACCTGACAAAGTATCTTTTGTGTGCCATTTTGTATAAAGCATGTTATCCGTCTTATTTCTGTGTAGTTAAGTAAAAAATTTATTTTCTATTCCACTTCAATTTCAGATGTAAATTTTCCAACAACATCCAAATAAACAGAAAAATAGTGTCATAGTCGGTTTAGTTGATCGAGTTATAAAATTATCTTCACCCGAATTTCGCCCAGAAGTGCTAAAAAAGTAGAAGAAACCCTAATGATGAACCATTTTTCCAAACTTCTAATAAAAAAAATTAAACAAAGAACCTTTTTACATTACAACACAAACAAAAAAAACGACAAAATTAATAATACAACAACACAAAACACTTTCATTGCATTACCGTATATAAACCAACTATCAGGAAAAATAAAATATATTTTAGGTAAGCATTAACATAACGGTATGCCACAAGGTGAAAAATTTACTGGGATCACTTTATACGAAATTAAAAAGCGAACTTCCCACCAACAAAAGATCTAACGTAATATATGCAATTCCATGCCTAAACTGTCCTAAGAAACATATATATATATATATATATATATATATATATATATATATATATATATATATATATATATAAAGAGATAAAAATGCTGTAAATGACAAACAAGATGTTCAAAACCTAAGTCAAATATACTATAATTTGATATTTTAATATGACATACTTGAAGCGACTCTATAATAAGTATTAGAAATAATGTAATGATGCTTGGCCCGATTTGGTATAAACTCATGCATATCAAAGAACGTTATTAAAAAAAAATAATAATATTTTTTCTAATTTTTTGCTTTTATAAAAAGTAATCTATCCATATCCATAAGTTGTAATAACTGAATTTATTTTTAACATACTCACAAAGCTACTTTCAAGGTATGTACTATTTTACAGTTTTCACTATTTTAACCTGTGTATCGTTTTTGTTTTAATTTTAAAACTGTTGGTAAAATCTGTATTATTTTTATTAATTTTAATTAACTTAAAAATACAAAGTAATAAATAACTAGGATAATTACTGTGATACATGCTTTATTATAAAAAAAATTGTAATTTTGTAGATTCAAGATGAATATACCATATCTTTGAAGAAGCTTAGTATATTAGAGAGATACGATAAATTGTTGTCTTTTGATTTTCAAATGGAAAAACCCATACCCAAGAAAGTATTACAGAAAAATATTAACATAAGTTTTAAGATACAAATAGATACAAATATATATATATATATATATATATATATATATATATATATATATATATATATATATATATATATATATATATATTTAAACAAAAAATCAATCTTGCTCAAAGACACTGTTCGAGACCTGTAAAGCATGGCGAAACTGTGTCGACCTTCGTAGATGTAGCAAAACTAGATGCGACGACTGGTAGGTCAAGTGAACCGAGTAGAATGCCAGTGGCTACTGCTTCTATATATACAATGGAAGAATTGACAGCAACAATGTAAAATAGATTCCAACTTAGAAATATGCAAAGTAAACAAAACAGGACCGCAAACTGCAATGAGAGAATGTGATGAAGAATTCTCTACTCAAAGAAATAAAGGGAAATGGGCATATCCAAATATTTACGAAAAACAACAATAAGACCTGAAAAAGCACATAGTGACACTGGATTTGTGGAAATTGAACGCAGAGTTTGGTTATATATAAACCGGCATGTAACCGAAAAAGTCATCACAGATTATCTCAAGAAGAAAGCCGGCTTCGAAGACTTAAAAGACATAGGGGTAAAAGAGATTCCCACTGAAGAAGGTAAAATAAAATTTTTTGTGTTATGGGTGCCCTTCCGAAAAAAGAGATAATGTACAGTGCAGCTTTTTGGCGGGTTAGAGTAGGTGTTAAAATGTTTAGTATGATAAAATACAGAGAAAAAACAAGAATGTACCGTTTTATTCTAATACGAACGGTAGGTTAAAAACCATAATTTGAGATTTATTATTGGATGATATAAACGGTATAATTGAATCAGAGGATAGAGTGCATGTATCGAGACCTAACACGATTATGGATAGAAATTTTACCTTATTATATCAAAATATACAAAGTCAGCGAAACAAAACAGGAGAGCTGGAATGTTTTTAAAGCATGCTAACATCAATACCAAGCATTCTTTGCTTAAGTGAACACTGGCTTGATGAAGATGAAGCACAATTTATCAAAATTGGAGGTCATCAGATTGTGTCAATATTTTCTAGAAGAAAACGAAAACATGGTGTGGTGTGTATTTTTGTTTCTGATACAATTTTAAAACGGAACAATTTATTTGTCACAAAGTAAACAAATAATCTTGGAGTGTACTGTGGCAGTAGACATTTTAAACAAAGTATTAGTGCTCTGCATATACAGATCACCAGGAAATTCTAAGATATTCTTTGAAACATGTGAAGATATTTTGGGTTATGTTAGTTTACCATATAGTAAATACAGGGTTGTTATTGACGGAGATATAAATATTAATTTATTGGAGTCTAGTGCAACTTTTCAAATATTATATGATTAACAAAACCTTAATAATTTTAAGCAATTAATTCATGAACCGACAAGACCAATAAAAACGACTGTTTCCTTAATAGATAGTATCTTTATAAACTTTAATAACTTTAATGACAGCCCTGTGGTTGATTCATCTCTTTCGGATCATTTAACCCAAATGTTTGGCCGTAATGTTGAGTTGTCTATAGTCAGTAATAAGATAACTATCAGGAAACGAATTTTTTCTAGAAACCGACTGGTACAATTTCGAAAGGATTACAGATGGTAAATTGGGATGACGTACTGGACAAGAGTGATGTAAATGCTGCTTACAATATATTTTATAATAGATTAATAAATTTACTGAGTCCAATTTTTGATGAAAAAAATATTAAATTAACGACACGAAGCCATTGGATTACAGCAGGCCTTAAAATATCATGTTAGCAAAAAAGAACTCTACTATAGAAAAACAAAAGAGAAGTCACCTTAGAATATGACAACTATGCCAAAATATTAAAAAGAGTCATACAGGAGGCAAAAAAATTGAGAAATCAATGCTATTTTAAAGATAGTACTAATAATTCTAAGGCTACTTGGAATCTGGTTAAAAATTTTACAGATCAAAACAAAAAAAATTCAACAATTTTATACAATTTTACAAAAAAAATTCCGAAGCTCTTGATGTACTAAATCACATGAATTCTTAATTTATAAATGTAGGAAATTATTAATCGTATCAATAGATTGAAAAATTTGACATCTGCTGGTAATGATCAAGTTCCAGTTTCCGTCTCATAGGCCACATCTGACATAATAACAATTCCATTAGTGTATATAATTAATTTAATTTGTATTACTGGTTGAAAAAATAATATTTAATAGATTTCTAAACTTCTTAGGAAAACACAATACAATATTAAATAAACAAAATGGTTTTAGGAAGGGAAAATGAACAATCAGGTATATTTTTCAGACAATAGTAAAGATTCTCAACTCATTAAATGATAACAAGGAAGCTCTCGCCATGTATATTGATTTAACAAAAGCTTTTGACAGTGTTAACCATAATATCTTGTGTAAAAAATTGGAGGTAATGGGTTTCAGGGGTAATGCACTTAAATTGATTGAGTCTTGGTAATAGGGCTCTGTGCTCGGACTACTTTTCTATATATTTTATAAAAACAAGTTTCCAGATATTACTCAAAATCATGCTGTTTTGTATGTGGATGATATAAATATAGTATTTAGTGAAAATGGAACTGGTATGCTTCAGAACAGCATAACTGATACACTGGAGGCTTTGGAAGAGTTTGTCCAGGCCAATAATTTGTTGATGAACGCTTCAAAAACACAAATCCTGTGATTTAGCAACCGGTTAAATACCTCATTTAACTTCAAATATCATGTTATGGAACTGATCACTTTAGAAAGTGTCCTATTTCTTGATATACATATTGATAAGAGACTTGATTGGAAAAAGCATGTGGATCATCTTTGTAAAAATATTGACAAATACAGTCTGAACATAATAAATAATAATGTGGACTCTCTCTCTACTTCTTTCGTCTTATCATGCTTATGTACATTCAAAGTTAAAGTATGGAATTCTGTTTTGGGGCTGACATTAAAAAAATACTATTCTTGCCAAAAAAAAATACGCTCAAGATATTTTTGGGCTGAATCCAAAACATAGTTCTAGGGATGCATTTAGGGAAAACCGAATAACAAGTATGATAGGTTCATATATTTATGAAGTTGTGCTGTTCGTTCTAAACAATAAGGATTTGTTTAGTAATTTAAATAGAGTACACGAATATGAAACTAGAAGAAAAAATAAGCTATATGCCTATATTAAAAAGAATTGCCAATACGTTACTGTCAAAATTTACAATTGTTTTCCTGACATATTTAAAAGTAAGCAAAGTTCTATATAAAAAACAATGATAAAAGATTATATAGTTGAAAGCATTTAATGATTTGGAAGAATTTTATCTATATCAAGACAAGAACAATTAGTTAAACTTCCTGTTTTCTTTATGTATATTTAGTTTGTTCATGTTAGGTTATTTCTTAGGAATATTCATACTGTGATGTAACTAGTGACAATTACTTAAGCATAAATTATGTTGCTATATATATATATATATATATATATATATATATATATATATATATATATGTTAGTTTTCTGGCATCTCATAAATAAAGTTTATTTTTGTTTCTAGATCTTTATAAAAATTGTCAAAAAAAAATGACTCCTAAATGTTCATTCTGGTTAAATACAACCCCGAACAATTGCTAATTAATACATAACCCGTTTAAATTTCCAAAGCAAAACTCACTACTAATGCAAAATTTATGTTACCAACACAAAAGTGTTACAATAGATCAACTTGATAATAAAATCTTTTAAATATTGGGGTTTCGGTAATTATCTATGTACAATCAAACCTTATAAAAAGTAAATTTTAGTAAATTTACTCGGAAAAAAAATTCTATACATAAAAGCGTCGTTTCTATTCTAGGAAAATTATACCGAATTTACGACAAACTTTTCCTTGGATCCCCGCACTAATCCACACAACTTTTCTCCCCGAATTTTCCCGGCCGACTGCCGCCACTCGGGTTTTACACTGTTGTCTTCGCTTCTTTGTTTCGATTTAACTCGGATCTGAGAGGTTTGAGCCCCAATTTTGGATAATTAGTTAATGTCAACTAGTCAATTACATTATTCTATAAATTAAATTACATTTGTAAATAAAAATAGAAGGCGCCTATTTTTTTCTTTGGGTAGTCTAATTAATTATTTTCCACGTCTTGACAAATATTTAAATGTTATCTAATTTGTATAAAAGACAAATGGACAAAATTAAAGAATATTTATACATTTTCGTAAATTGTATGTCTTCTTCTTTCAGTGCTTCTCCGTTCAGTGGAAGTTAGCGATAACTATGGCAAAAGAGTGTCGATTGTCTGCTATTTTTATCAATCATCTATTTCGGTCCACTCTCCTATGTTTCGTAGCCAATATTTTTGTCGTTTTCCAGGTCCTCGGTTTTCTTCTACTTTCGTAATCAGTTGAAGCTTGCATTTTTCATTTCGCTAAATATATCACAAATGAGATGTAATTCTCTTTTTAATAATAATGAGTAGTTCACAGTCTTTATTCATTTTTCTCAAGACTTCCTCGTTGATAGTTAATGAAGTCCAGGAGATTTTTTGCATTCGTCGGTAAATCCACATTTCGAACGCTTCTAATCGTCGTAAGGTTCTCACTTTAAGGGCTCAAGACTCCATTCCATAAAGTAAATCAGAGTGACATAACATTTAACCATTCGATATTGGATGTATATGTTTGTCTTTGGGGGGTTTGGATTACAAAAAAATGGATTTAATGTCTAGAAAGTGGATCTACTTTATTATATTCTTGATCGAACTTCAATTTCGGGATTCAAGTTTTTGGTAATCCACAATTCCAAGTATTTGCATTTGTGAATCTGTTGAATATGTTCTTCATAAATTTTGATGTCTGTTCCAATTTCCCCTTTGTCACTACCATTACTTAGGTTTTTCTCATGTTCATAGTTAGACTATATTCATCTTCTTTGGTAGTTATTCTATTTAGAAGGACTTGTAGATCTTTTTCGTTGTCGGCGATTATAACTGTGTCGTCGGCATACCGTTTAATAGTTCGCATTAACCTTCACTCCCTGGATATAAATTGAACAAAATGGTGGACAAAATACAAACATGTCTCGCACATCTCTCAATTTTTATGGCATCAAATTTACCAGTTCCTGTTCAATCATGTGCATATTAATTCTAATAAAAGACTTTGATAATTTGAATCCCATTCTTATCTTAGCCTTTCCTTAATAAGCATTTTATAAGTAAAGGATGTTTAATTATAAGTAAATGATGTTTGACTTGCATACTTCAGTGTTGCATACTTCCGTCCGATCTGTACTTTGCACAAACAGGTGCATGTCGGTACCCTGATGAGTCTAATAGAGACGAAACATGTACCTCTGCCGTATCACTGTAGCGGGGAAGATAAGTTTTGACTTTTCTTCTCGATATAGTGGTACAGGTAGGCCATCATCTCGATGGTGGTGAAATAGGATAAATTATGTTGTGTAGCAATTTATTCAAATTGTGCAACCTCCAACACGGAAAGGATATAATGGAACGAAGTTTGCATTTACTGTTCGCATTTTGCTTCATATATATATATATATATATATATATATATATATATATATATATATATATATATATATATATAAGTTAGTGGGATTGTAGTCTTATATGACTACGGTTTGAAGAAAAACCCTTTTTTGTTAGTCAAGCTTTCGAGTATTTATTATGCTCTTCATCAGGATAATCTAGAATTAAAATGTTAATTAACATTAAATTAACTAATTAAATTTTAAAGTAAACTCACCAAAGTGAAAAACAGGAAAAACATTACTCAATAGGAAATCAAAACATTTGACAAGCTAATGAATTTGGTTTTTGTACATTTACATCTTTTTTATATTTATTAGTTTTTATGCACATGTCGACATGCATGTCCTAAGCTTATGAAAAAGTGTGACAAAGATAAACATATAGCACTGGGTATGAAACGAAAAAAGAGGAGATGAAAAAATTAAAATATAAGAGTGTCAAATAAGGATAGATCTATTGTTTATTATGTAAGTCAGAGAGAGAACGGAATCTTGAGATAAGAAGAGATGCCGAACATGCATGTCTTTATCGTACCTACAGAGCAGTGAGAAGTATGGATAATAATTTTATTAATTAATATTGCTAATTTATGCATTTTAAGCTTTATTTACCTTTAGACTTATTTTATAATTTATATAATTATTATTCATCCGGGGCCGGAGAATCTATCAATGATAGGAATGTTTCCTTTTGTAATTTTAAAATATAATGGTAAATAGAGCGCACATTTTGAGTATCCGTCTTTTTGCTCATATTAACTGTACTGAGGTATATGTGTACCATTTCTAAAAAAGTGCTTTTAGAATATATATTTTCTCTGTCCTGCAACCCCACTAACTTTTTTATATCTAGTTTAAACTAGTCAGTCTCGACTACTTTTACTTTATATATATATATATATATATATATATATATATATATATATATATATATATATATATATATATATATATATATATAAATATATATATATATATATATAAATATATATATATATATATATATATATATATATATATATATATATATATATATATATATAGCTCACCTACGAAATAAATGAAAATTTTTAAAGTTTTGTATTTCAGAAACTACACACCGTAAAAGACTTTTGCACCCCTCATTTGACAGCTTTTGTGATACCCTTTCAAAGTCGTCTGAATGATTTTTTTTGGAATAAGTATTCTCTCTTCTGGACATGCTTGAAATTGTAAAATTTTAAGTGCAACTTTGACTGCTTGCATAACAGCCGTAAATAAACGTATCGTTAAAAACTTAATGACATTTGAAAGGTAATTGCAAAAGCTTTAAAATGAGACCCGGAGCGTTATTTTTAACCAATTTTTTATCAAGTTATTGCTGTTTTTGTGAAAAATCGCCATTTTTCGACAATACATTCTATTTAAAAATCTACGCACTCTATAAAAAATGATAAAAAAAAAATGTTCCATTTTAGATGGAGAATCAAGTTATATTTTTAACACAAAAAAATTTCCTTTTTTATTTTGTTTATTAATGTTGTACATAATATATAAATAAAAAAGTATACAGGTGTAAATAAATGTAAATCATTTATATTTATTTCAAAATTACATATGTTTTTATTTAATAATGACTATGTTAACTTTATTCAAAAACACAATACTAAGCTTATCATTTTTCGATTGTCATTTATTCTGAAGATCGATTTCGAATTTTCATTAGTATGCGGTGAGTATTCGTTGTGACAGCATGGATCGAAAAACTGAATTGTCTGAAACGACGCAATCTGCCATCCTTGCATTAGAAGAGAATAGATTTGATTTTGTAAATATGAAAATAATGTTTAATTATGTTATCAAATGAAAACATGTGTAATTTAGAAATAAGTATGAATGAGTTACATTTATTTACACCTGTATACGAGGACGGTTCGGTAAATTCTCAGCCTGAAACAGGGCGCTAGTAGGATCAAATAACTATAATATTTTGCAAGCATTAACCTTGAGATGACGCCCTGCAGAGTTTCAGATGTTTGTGTTCAGTTGCTTGTTTGTGGCGATCGAGTGAACACATAAGTTTCGATATTTTGTGAAAGGTGGATAAAATTGAAGTTCGAGCGGTTATAAAATACTTTATTTTAATGGGCTTATTCCTACGGCCATTAAAAAGGAGTTAGATTCTACTTTAGAGGATTCTTCTCCTTCGTTCTCGACAGTAAAAATATGGCTTGCTGAATTTAATCGTGGTCGTACATCAATTCAAGATGATGAGCGCTCGGGACGCTCAAAAACCGCTTCAACTGACGAAACTGTCACAAAAATTCATAATGTCATACTTCATGACCGCCGACTGAAAGTAGAAAGCTTGCTGGTATAGCAAACATCTCGATAGATCGTGTCCATTACATTTTACATGATGTTCTTGGCATAAAAAAGCTTTCTGCGCGATGGGTGCCGCGTTTGTTAACAGTCGACCAAAAACGCGTTCGAATGAACACTTCGCAAGAGTGTTTAGACTTCGACATTTTATAACTGTAGATAAAACATGGATTCACCATTACACACCAGAGACAAAGCAGCAGTCTAAACAGTGGGTGAGGGTAGGTGAAAATGCGCCAAAAAAAAAACAAAAACGGTTCCGTCTGCAGGAAAAGTCAAGGCAACAGTTTTTTGGGATTCACAGGGCGTGGTGCTTATAGACTATTTAGAACAAGGCAGGACCGTTACCGGGGAGTATTACGCTTCACTACTGGACAGTTTGCAGCATGTGATTAAGGCTAAACGTCCATATCTTGCCAAAAAAAGTGTTCTTTCATCAGGATAATACGCCTGCATACAAATCTATGGTTGTTGCTGCAAAACTCCATGACCTACGTTTCGAAGTGCTTCCACATACGCCATATTCACCGGATCTGACTCCCAGCGATTACTTTCTCTTCCCAAATTTGAAAACTTGGCTCGCTAGATGAAAATTCCCTTCAAATAACGAGCTCAGTGCATCGACAACCGCATGTTTTGGAGAGTTGGACAAATCGTATTATACTACGGGTATTAAAATGTTAGAATATCGTTGGTCTAAATGTATTGAAGTACAAGGGGGCTTATGTTGAAAAATAAATAAAAACATTTTCAAAAATCTTTTGTTTTCTTTATCAGTTCGAGAACTTATCAAACCATCCTCATACTTTTTTGAGTTATATATTATGTACATTATTAATTAAAAAAAATCATAAAAAATTTGAAACAGGAATTTTTTTGTGTAAAAATATTATAACTTGATTCTTTATCCAAAATGGCATATTTTTTTCTTTCCTTATTTTTTTTGTAGGGTGCGTAGATATTTAAATGGAATATATTTTCGAAAAATGGTGATTTTTCACAAAAACAGTAATAACAGGATAAAAAATTGGTAAAAAATAAAGCACTTGAAATTTTTCAAAATTTTACAATTTCAAGCATGCACAGAAGAGACAATACTTATTCTAAAACAAAATGTTCAGAGGACTTTGAAAGGGTATCACAACAGCTTTTCAATGAGAGGTGCAAAAGTCTTTTATGATGTATAGTTTCTGAAATATAAATATTTTCATTTTTTTTGTAGGTGAGCTTATAATTTTGAGTGATAGTGTATATAACAAAATATATAAAACGCTAAAAGTTAAATACCCCCATTTTTCAGTTTTGAAAATATGTTTATAAAGAATTGTTGCTTCAGTTTAAAAGTTATACCCAATTATAAAGTTTTGCTCACTTTTGATAAAAAATTATGATTTGATCGTTTTTTATGAATTACCATGTACAAAAAACTGTAACTACTGAAGAAAATAGTTGAAATATTATATTATTAATAAGTGAAGTTCTGACGATGCCTTTGTCTGAAAGAGAAGTATAAGTATTTCAGAGAAGTGAAGTAGAAAAATCCTCAAAAAAAATATGTGCCTATCATACAAGCCCAAATTTATCCATACGCTTCAAGAAAGGGATTTAGATAGTAAGATTGACTTTTGATTTTGGTTTCAAGGCAAAAAGAAGAATGATTCACATCTCGGAAATCAGCTAATATTTACGGACGAAACAACCATCGCATGCAACAGTGTTGTAAGTTTCAGAATTGTTGATGGTGGGCTGACCAAAACCCTAACTTTATAATTCAATATAAGGATCAATATTTATTTAATACTAACGTTTGGTGTACTATATTAACTACTCAAAATTACCGCTAGATATTTACAATTCTTTCACAATGAATTTAGCTGATGATCTGCCTTTAAATTTGAGAGAAAATCTTCATTTCCAACAAGATAATGCTCTGCTAAATGCTAAATCACCAGTTCCTCAATAAATGGATTGGACGATTTTCAGAAACCCGTGGTCTTCAAGATTACCGCACGTACCCCAATGGACTTTTTCTTCTGGGGTTACTTCAAAAAACAAGTGTATAAATATTGGCGTTTTAGAAATTTGGACTTTATGGAAAATTTTATTATAAACTATATCGCTCGAATCAATCCTGCTTTTTTAAGGAATGCAATAAAATAATTCAACACAAGAACTATAAAACGTATAAAAAATGGATTAGGATACATTGAAATGTAAAGTTATTATTCTTGATATAAATAGATTTATTTGATGATTTTGTCCACTGTCTATTTATAGTTGTCAGTTAAATTATCCTCAAAATTAATCTGATAAATAAAAATTATTATAGTGATATTGTTTATGGGATGATATAAAGCAGTGGCGGCTTTTCGTTGGGTTTGCAGGTTTGCGCAACCCTTAAAAAACTTAAGTTAAAATAAAACATACTAATAAATATAAGTACAAATGTTTTTTTAATTTCTACTGATAATTTAATGATTAAATTTAAATTAGTTTTTTACCTAGATTAAAAGCAGTCAATTATTGAAATAATTAAACTTACTTCGCCTAGATGTCAAGAATAATTTGTATATATTACAATTTTATGCCTGGAAACGTTATCGCTTTGGTGGTGTGCAATTTTAATGCGATCCAAATTAATACATTGGAGCGTATATGGAGTTGTCTATCTTAGACGTGGAGATTAATTTCGTGTCATAAGCTTAATGAATGTTGCAAGTCGATTTGCACACCTGTGTTTAAACTATATTTTCGCTGTCAATTTATTTCAACCAGGTTCAAAAATTTCCTGACGATGAAATAGTGACGTCACATTAAAATTATTTGTACATATTTTGAAAAAATTATAGATATGCTTTCAAATAAGTGAACATACACACTTCGTCATTATCGTAATCGGGCAATCGGAAATAGTAAAGTCATTTCAAATGTGTTTCAAAACAGATCTAAACATATATTAAACCGGGTTACCCCGCGAAAAACACCTTTAGTTTGATGTTTGTTAATTTCTTAGTCGTAGCTGTTTGTTGTGCGGTACGTTATTGTATTTTTTTAAGTTTTGCGTTTCGATTAAAACAAAAATGAATTCTAATCCGAGTTTAATTGCAGAGGCATTCTGTGGTCGGTTATTAAGTGATAAGGCTGAAATAAAAAAGCTTGGAAGGCTTACTCCGAATTTAAAAATAAAATAATCAGTGTCTAGCAAAAAAAGAACTTTTACTAGGACGTTTAATTCGGACCTTTATAATAAACATACGTGGCTTTGTGACTGTGTTTTCTTTGTTTATTATTTGGATGAGAAACTTCTTGGACAAAAGTAGGTTTTGACCGACTTATATCATTAGGGGACCGCATTAAAAGTCGGCAAAACATATGAAAAATCTTTTGTAATATTCACTTTTTAGGACTGTTAACGTATCTGCTCAATTCTGCAGCGCTTATCGAAGATATATTGAACTGTAAAATGAAAAAGTGGGACATAATCGATACATTTTAAACATTATAATTAATTATGTGCATTTCTGTGAAGCTTTCGAACTCGCATTACGAGGACATGATGAGAAGTAGAGTCTTCCTCTAATCGCGGGATTTTTCGAGGTGTAAATGATTTTAGTGCTGAGTTAGACAGTGCGCTGAAACAACATTTGAAAACAGGCATCGATATTTAAAGGTACGTCAAGAACTATTCAAAATGAAATTTTCCAGCAATGTTTATTTTATGCCAAGAGAAAATTTCGGGACTTCTTGTATTTTATGACTATCTTTCGCAAAATATCGAGCTAAGTGAGACATTTAGTGGCGTTCTAAAACTTTTAAAACTTTTAATTACTATTCTGGTGACATCGGTTGAAGCAGAACGGTACTTTTCTACCCTCAAAGCATAAAAATGTTTTTACAGAATAATACGAGCTAAGAAAGACTTTCTGCTTTGGCAATGCTTTCTAAAAAAAGGTATCCTATCGAAAACATACTTAATTTCAATCAGCGGATTATTGATAAGTTTGCTAATGCCAAAGATCGGCGTACGGATTTTTTTATAAATAATTCTATATGTTTAGTTACTCAAAATAGACTGCTTTTTTCATCCTAACTCAATTTTTAAAGACTTTTTTTTCATCTATCGGTGCCTATGTACCATTGGAATTGCAACCCCTACTTTTTTAGTGTACCAGCCGCCACTGATATAAAGATAAATTAGCATGTATTTTGCATGAAAAATATGAATTTTTTTATTTATGTCCAAAATTATATTGAGCTTTATTTTAATGGCAAATGAATTACGTAAAAAATATTTTTATGTTTCTTTCATGCCGATTACGATTAAGACCTAAATAAAGAAAATTGAAATTTTAGAACTTTTTGAACTAACGATGCTAGTTGTTGACTTAAGATTTCTACGCAATACTTGAGCAGCTCCTTCGGGATATTGTCTGAACATGGACTCTTTCTATTTTTAAATTTTTACAGAGCAGTCTCTTTTTCTTCCGATATACTTCGCAGTTGGTTACGACTTCTGATGTATTATGCTCAGTGTTATCTTCATGCTTCTTGTAGAGTTCCTATAAATATGGTAAACTCAAGAGTATTTTTTCGTTGGCTTCTTTCGTTCTCAATCCTTTTTGAGAAGATTTCCCAGTATTCATTTTTAATTTGCGTCACTAGGGCTTTAGTTCCACTTCGGATTCTCTTGTATTCTTCATATGATTCTATTTGAACTGTCCTGTGTTTTAAGAAAGCCTTTCTCTTCCTCTGACACTGTTTCTTGACTTGTTTGCAAAATCATGGAATTCTATTTAGTCGTTTTTGTTGACTTATATTTCAAGTACCAAGGGCTTCTACTGCTGCGTTTTTTATATTTCTTTCTGTTTTGTTCCAACTGGTGTTAATAAAATCTTCTTCTAATATGAGGTTTTCACAGATTTTTCCTTTTAATTGTTTTTTATATAGTTCTTTAATAGTGGAGTCCCAGAATGATTCGACATTTATTTTGCTGTGTGTTCTTTTGGTGCTATTGGTATTGTGTTCCTTTTGAAATCAAATTTAATCTTAATCTTTCTGAGTAGTAAGCTATGATAACTACCCACATTAGCGGAATTCAGAGTGCCTAACTTTATCAAGAATTTTAACGAACAAACAAACAAACAAAAACAAAGTGTGAGAAGGTAAAATGTTACATGACTCGAAAAAAACTCTGTAGATTATTTTACATAATAATAAATTTGATTATTTATCTACGGAAGTATAATTGCGATTTTTAGCTGAATTTCCTCGGTGTTGTAGATAGAGATATTTTAAAAAGTGCATATACTGAAGTTAATTAATCCCTCGTCCACTTACATATCCACACCATACGCCGGTGGTATTTGAAAATCAAATACATCGGTTCTTTTGGATAATTAGTTAATGTCAAACAGTCGGTAAAACCATTCTTCAAGTTAAGTTACAGTTGTAAATAAAGACAGTCGGCGTTTGTTTCCTTCTGGGTCATCGAATGAATTATTTCTGTATTTAGTTCGGTTGAGATCTATTTAAAAGTAAAATAAGTTTCATGTTGAAAATAAATCGTTAGTATATACAATGACCCACTGTTTATTTAGAAGGGCCTTATTTATTGATCATGATGGTGCGATATATAAAGTTTTCTTAAAATGTTTAGTGACTTGAAGACGTGAAAAGAGATTTTAATAAAAAATTGATACAATTATTTATACTAGTATCATAATCTAAGATATCAAAATAGCATTATTTGTGTTGATACCCACCTAGGAGTGGAAATATGATGAAGAAGTGAAGGAAAGAATTGGCCGTGCCGAAACAAACTTCTTTAACCTTAAAAAGTCACTATACACTCGAATAATCATAGTGATAAACTTAGACACTTTAACCTTGAACGCAAAATTGTATTGAAGTTTTTGAGCTACATTGTAAAAAGGAAATGCATTAAATTTAATGTAAATGTACTGGAAACAAATTTCACAAACGTGTGTTAAACGCATTTATTGTAACCCATTAAATTTAATAAGTTACATCAATCTATATCAAATTTAACTTTTGATCATTAATTTTCGGTTTCGAACTCATTAGTTCCCGTCAGTAAGAGGCAGACATGTACACTTCACCATAAGAAAACGAGTCCTTTAAGCAACTTATATTATACTAAACAAAAAGTTCAATACAAGTTGCGACATCTCCCAGAATCTCATGCAATGTATATTGAATAATAATGTAAATTCCTTTAGTATAAGGATATATGTGAGTTAATTGTAATGTACAGAAGTTGAAATATCTTTTCAGTTACTTTACTGACATTTCAGATACCATTTAATCAAATTTAATGTATAACGAACTGATATTTCAATGAATTGCTTTAAGTTCAAAGTAAATGTAAATGATTCACGATTCTCGGTACAAAATCATTAAATTTACTGTAGAATGGACATTAAATTTGCTTTAAATTTAAAGTTATTTTTAACAGTGTATATAAGCTAGACGTTCCAACATGTCACTTCATTCTTTTTGGTCATTCTATTAATGGTGAAGGAGCATCAAGCTCCAAGGATAAAGAAATTTTACCTATACATCACATTCATGCCAGCTGATGGAAAAATAATGAATTAACGAAAAAATTTGAAAAAAAAATGTTTTTGCATAATAAAACTTCAAATAAATGCCCAGAAACAAACCTAGCGACTCTTTTTGTCTGCGTTTGTTTCTTAATTTTCAGTTATTGATTGTATGACAGTACTAATTTAATTTGGAGTATTTTTTTTTGATTGTAGTATTTTTTTCTTATTAGATAACTTGATTAATGACCAAATGTCCACATGGGAGAATCTAATAATCCTGTATCTGCAATCAATGTCACCAGGTCGATATATTCCTAACTAAACAAACTTTTTGAAAGACAGTAAGATATTTTGGTGGGGAATGAAATAGAAAAAATAGTATCACTATATATAATTTGAGTACAGTTGATACAAAATTCTGATTTAAAATATGCTAAACGCTCATCTTAATAATTTTTTTTCTCGAGAGATTGAGAAATTGTTCAAATATGATAAATAAATATCAAAATATATTGTAATGTGTTGTATTAATGATCCGTTCTGTTTATAGGTTTATATATATATATATATATATATATATATATATATATATATATATATATATATATATATTTCTTTTCTGTGGAGTTATTAAAACAGTTAGTTTATCACGATGGGGAAGTGAATACTGTGGAACAACGACAACAGCGCATTGAAAATACTTGTGATGCTATCAGCGGAGACCGATATTTTATTTTTGACGCATGTAGTCACTCATGGATACGTGTAGCAAGACTGTGTTAAATGAACTAATGGTGACATTTTTGAATAATTTTTGTAGAACAAGATGTAATCGGTTCAGTGTAGTAAACAAAGTTATTACAATGCAGTGGTTGAAAACATCATGAAATAAAGTTTGTATTATAGTTTTTAAATTTTTTAAACAATTGTTGATATTTTTTTTATTTTCCAACTTTTATATACATGATTCTTGGTAAATCGATTTCTCAGTGCAAGTTTTACAAGCTGTTAAAATAAAAGATTCAACTTTGAGAACACCCTATATATATTAATATATATATATATATATATATATATATATATATATATATATATATATATATATATATATATATGACAAGGAGGTAGTCTCGTAATTGGACTAGTTAAGAAGAAGACAACTAAATCGAATGGTTTAAGGCATTTTAGTGGGGCTGCAGCCAGAAGGATGGTTGACCAGACAAGAAAACTTTTTTCGCCAGTCTAGCTTTCGAGAATTTTTATTACCTTCATTCGGACTTAACAGACAGTCATTACGCACTTAACACTAAGACCACATCACATCATACACAAAGGAATATTCTAAAAAGCAAAAATTTTCTAATTTAATTAAGAATCCAATTTCTAGCACGTTAACGTCGTTGAAACGCCATTTTAAATTTATGAATGAAATTGACAACTGACAGCTGGCGCCAAAAGCTCATTTTAATAGGTAAAGTTTACACTGTCCAAGAACAGGTAATCCTTCTGGGGGCGGAGGTAACGGTTCTTGAAAAGTATATTATTACATGAAAAGCAGATGAAAAATGGAGAATATGACTTAAATTAGTCGTAACTATCACAGAGTAATGTAATTTAGAAATTAAGAAAGGCAAACTCCGCATCCAGTTGGGCAAGTGTGATAATAATAATCAGAACAGTGACTAAACGGTATCCGACTGAAAAGAATGAACAGTGGAGGACCGTTTTTCATTGCTTTCTAGTTGTAGCAAGTAATTATATATTATGCTGAGGTTTTCTATGTCTTCTCTTTTGTTCATGGAAAGTGGTTCGTTGTTTATATGAACTATTTCTAGTAAGTTATTTTCGGTCTCTCAAAGTTTGTCATATGACCTTTATTTAAAACATGCTCTGTAAGAGCACAAGAAAATACTCCTTTGTTACAATCGTTTTCATGGGAACTTATTCTACCCGAAAGATTTCTAGAAGTTTGGCTTATATATACTTGGTTACAATTTAGACATGGAATCTTATAAACCATGTTCCAGTTTTCTTTTAGTGAGACACGTGTTTTTGTTCTAGAGTAGAGTAGTACGATTGTTTTAGCAAGTTTCCCAAAATGGAATCTCCATTACTCTGTTGAACAAAACCTGGCTTCTTATATATACATACTTTGGTAGGTCTTTTTCTTTATTTTTATTATATAAAAATAGAATTAAGTAAGGTTATTTATATATATATATATATATATATATATATATATATATATATATATATATATATATATATATATATGTATATATATATATATATATATATATATATATATATATATATATACAAGAAAAAGCCAACTAGACCGAAAGGTTTAAGACACTTTAGTGCGGCTGCAGTCAGAAGGATGGCTGGCCAAAGAAGAAACTTCTTTTTGTTAGTCTAGCTTTCGAAAAATTTTATTCCTTGTGCACATGACACCAGAAGAAGAAGAATGATACGCCAAACTTTTATACACTGTTTATGTATTTTTGGCAGCTTATCAACAACTTAAACTAACGGCGGAAGTTTCAGAAATACAATGTCGGCTCACAGTGCCACGAGTAAATGAATACAAGGGGTGATACTCGATTCCGATGCTTGGACCAACACTACCTAAATTTATCAAAAACATTTTTTATTATACTTTTTATTTTAAATTTTTCCAAATAATTTTTCCTTTTCTGCATCATTATGTTTTTAACTATTTGATACTTCGTACTATAAATATAAAATCAGTTAAACTCTTTTTACTGTGACTATAGGTTAAGGAATTATTGTTATATATATTTTATAATGCTTCTTTACATATATAAAGTCACGAGACACCACTGCA
Source organism: Diaprepes abbreviatus (assembly GCA_034092305.1). Lineage (NCBI taxonomy): Eukaryota > Metazoa > Arthropoda > Insecta > Coleoptera > Curculionidae > Diaprepes > Diaprepes abbreviatus. Next base: position 66,989 of record JASJET010000260.1, on the reverse strand, counting down.
ACAATCAACTGATTATGAAACCCTAATTTTTTCTAACCCCCGAAATTTAATGGACACTCTGTCACAAGGAGAATAATAAGATTATTTTTGAACATTATCGTTATTTTAGACCTTCTTTCATGGTCGTCGCGTGAGACACATAACGAGGGTAAAAATAATAAATAAATTATAAACCTAAAACTTTACAAACTATAAGGGTAAACTGAAATTATTGATAAGGCATCTAAAAATAAAATATATTTTAACATGAATAATTACGTATAGTGTGTATCAAGCAAACAACAGAAAAAATTAAAAAATGTTTTGAACAAACAAAATCGAATTTATTTTCGACAGCGTTAAATTTTTATATTTGAGCAATATCGATATTCCGTTCTTTACTTCGCATTTTTGTCTTTATTCCATATTCGCTAACTTGGCATAGATCTCAGTATACTGCTTTATGCTAGTTGGCTTTTTCTTTTAAATAAGCAGATATTTGTGCGTGCATTTTGCAATAGACAATGTACCGGGTAGAGCAAACAAGACGAGCTAAAGCCATCTGAGCCACGCACTAGTTTGGAAGATATATAATATATTTGTTAAGTACGTTATTGAACTTTTAGTTTATGAATTTATTTCTCACATAATGCCATATAGTCTCACGGTTCAATTTTCTGCTTAAGTTCACTATGGCTAATTCATTTAGTTTAACCTTATTTTTGCTGGTGGGGCTACTAGCTTTCGACTATACTCTAGTGATTTTCTTTAGCTTTCTTTTATTGAATTAACTTTTCTCTATTTCTCACCTCATTATGAAGATTTGCGCCTCTTTTCTAGTAGAAACCAGTGTAGCAAATAAGCGCCCAACGTGGTGAGATAATATTGGCCAAAACTGCAAAAAGCATTGTGGGTTCAAGTAACTCGAGTAAACTTTAATGAATTTATTTGATTGATAATTTTTACCGATTATGTTTATTGATGTAATCTTTTACCTTTTATTCATGAGTTTACCTACCTTTGAGTGTTGGTTAATTATTTATGTTTATACATATTGTTGGTTTTTTATTTTTTTTGCAACTTTAACATAAAGTAGAGCGTTAATTATTTTTATATTTTGTTATTATTAATATTCTTCAGTAAAACTTCTTTTCTTTTCGTTTTTCGTTACCTTCATTGCTTACCCTTATGGAGTATGTTTTTTTTATTAGTTTTCTATCTTAGGTATTTCCTGCTCTGCAGGATGGGTAACTGGTTGGGTTTGGGTCGCCGACTTGGTGCGAAACTTGTTCAGCTTTTCATGCTCAATTGGTAAAGAATAATTCTGCACCGAGTACTGGTGGAGGTAAAAGTCCTCAAAAGGCTGTGGTAAAGTTAACTTCAGTGGCTTTACTTCTGTTGCTTTAGTCAGCGCATTTGTTAATTCTTTTTTCTTCTTCTTTTTGTATTCATTCAGTCAATTATATTTGCAGAGACATTTAATTTTTTTTATTGTTTTCGTATACCTTCAATTTTCTTGTAATGATTTTAGTTTATCTTTATCTTTCCTTTTATTTTATCATCATTTATCTTTATTATTTTTATTCTAACTTTATTTTTCCCTTTACTTTGTAGTGCTCTTTTTCTCTGCCTTTATTATGTTTGGTCTATCTTCATCTTTCCCTTTATCTTGTTGTATTACCTTTAAGCTTAGTAGTGATCGGTTGGTTGTGTTTTGCTAAAAACAGGCTGAGAACATGCTCTCCAGTCGGGGACAATGAATGTCTTTTGATGTCGTTTATCTCGTTATGAAGTTTTGCGCTTCTTTTCTAGTAAAAACTAGTGTATCAATATAAACAACAAGGCAATGTAAACTTGAAAAATATCCAAATTTAAAAAGAAAATAAACAGTAATATTTCAGACTTATCAGTTTTCGCTACATGAAATATAATTCTATAGAAATGTTGTTATAATGTAAATTTGAAAAATGTTCAGATTTTAGACAAAATAAACAATAACAATTTAGCTTTTTACATAAACATACATGTACATACACACATTAATTTAAACAAAATTATCAGTTTAAAACATGTCACAAGTACAATACTAAAGGAAGGAATTCTGAGGGTACACTTGCTGAATAAAATCAGCAGTGGTAGTTTCTGTAGGATGCCCTTTACGACATTAAATTTATTCAAAAAACAAGAAATGTTTTCGTATACTACATATTCAATTATCTTTGAGAAAATGCTCAAAAGTGCAATTGGGCGGTAATTTTGTACACCATGTGTGTCATTTCTCTTAAGAATAGGGACTACTGAAGCTACCTTTAATCTACAGAGAAACTATCCTTTTTTTCGCTCACGTTGATAGAACTGGTAAGGAATTTTATTATATTTTTATTGCATAATTTTAATAAAAATGAAGGTATTTCGTCAGGAAACTTTGCGTTACTTTATATTTTTCAGTGCACTAAATTCATTTTTCATGGTTATCAAGCCCAAATTTAGTCCGATTTTGAAGTATTGGTGTTTTTGGTCAAGAATGATGGTTTTTACACTTTTTCCGAAAAAAAAAAATACGATAGGTAACCTAATTTTTATTAAATATTATTTAATTTTAATGTATATATATATATATATATATATATATATATATATATATATATATATATATATATAAGAAAAAAACAACTAAACCGAATGGTTTAAGGCACTTTTGTGGGGCTGAAGTCAAAAGGATGGTTGGCCAGAAAAGAAAACTCTTTTTTGTTAGTCTAGCTTTCGAGAAATTTTATTTTCTTTAACAGTACTTCTACAAAAGAGAAAATACCCTTCCTTAAATCTATTTATCGTAAAATAAAAATAAGGAAAAAACCTATCAAAGTGAGTATGTATAAAAAGCCAGGTTTTATTCAATAGAAATAGACATTTTGAATTTTACACTAGGATTACATTTTCTGATGACAATAAATATTTTAAAAAATAAAAATTAATTTATTTGAGAACTTAATTGCTAGCACGTGAACGTTGTCGAACCGCCATTTCAGAATGAATGAAAGTGACAAATGACAGTAGGCGCTAAAAGCCCGTTTTAATAGGTAAAGAAGTACACACTGCTCAAATACTCAAATACTGGTAACCATACCTAGACTAATAGAAAAGAGTTTTCTTTTCTGGCCAACCATCCTTTTGATTGCAACCCCACGAAAGTGCCTGAAACCTTTCGGTATAGTGGGTTTTTTCTGAACTGTCATGAGACTACCTACTCTTATATATATATATATATATATATATATATATATATATATATATATATATATATATATATATATATATATAAATCGATCGACCAAAAATCGTTTATATAAAAGTTGGCAAAGAAAGAAATTATTAACAATTATTTAAAAAATTTCAAAACTGTAATACAAACTTTATTTCATGATATTTTCAACCACTGCATTGTAAAAACTTTTTTTACTACTGATACTAGATATGCCTATTTTTTGTACGTAATTATTACATGGTTTTGAGAGCGATTTTCCATTTGACCAGTGCTAAATAATTCGTACAGTAGTGCGTGATATTATTTTTCATTTGTGGATGTTTTATGCAATAAAAATGGCACACGTTTATGAAAACAATGAACTAGTTTACGTAATATTAACTTGCAGGGAGTGCTAACAAATGCAGCGGGATAATGTCGTTTGTAGGCGGACAGATTTCCTTGACGAAACCGTTCGTTTCTGCGGATGTTTGTAAATTTAGTTATAAGACTTCGCGACATCAGGTACTTTAAGGAACAACGAGGAGATCACGCTGGAAGACCTTCTCCACGCGAAATGGTGGAGGTCGAGGAAGAAATTTTAGAAATTGTCGAAAACAACCCAACAACCAGCAGATCAAGTTGAAGTTGCTCATACTAATGTGTGGAAAACTTTATGACGAAACAACTTTATCTGTACCATTATCGACAGGTACAAGTGTTACAACCAAAACATTATTCCAGAAGAATTGAATTTTGTCACTGGCTCCTATAGTACAACATAAATGACAATTTTGACAAATTTATTTTGGTTATCGATGAGGCCACCTTTACAAGAAATGAAGTAAATAATTTTCACAATAACCATATTTGGGCAGTAGAAAATCCGCATGCAGTGAAAAGAAATCATTTTCAGCACACATTTTCAGTAAATGTTTGGGATGGCTTAGTAAATGGCATGCTTATAGAGTCTTACTTTTTTCCAAATCGACTGAGAGGCGAAAATTATTTAGACTTTTGCCACAAGTATTAGAAGACGTTCCTTTAAATATGAGACAGAATATGAGATTCCTCATGATGGAGCTCCGCCCCATTTCAAACGAGAAGTTCACGACTATTTAAATAATATATTTCCTAATAAATGGATAGGCCGAAATAAATCCATTTTTGGCCTGCACGTTCACCGGATCTAAATCTCAGCGATTTTTTTCTGTACGACTATTTAAAACGGTTAGTTTATCACTATGGGGAAGTGAATACCGTGGAAGAACTACAACAGCGTATTGAAAATGCTTGTGAAATTCGCTGAGACCGGGATCTTATTTTGACGCGTGTTGCCACTCATGGATACGTCGAGCAAGACTTTGCTTTAACGGAACAAATGGTGACCATTTTGAGCACTTTTTGTAGAACGAGATTTAATCTGTGCAGTGTAGTAAACAAAGTTTTTACAATGCAGTGGTTGAAAACATCATGAAATAAGGTTTGTATGACAGTTTTTAAATTTTTTGAATAATTGTTAATAATTTCTTTATTTTCTTTTTATATAAATGATTTTATATATGAGAAATTCTTGGGTCAAAAAGAAGTGATATCCAAAGACCACGGGCAACTTTCACTTAAATTAAAAGTAAATATTAAGTTCAAAGCTTTTATTTGCAGCTTTGGGATTTATAACCCTTTCCCGAGTTATCCAAAAGTTCTATAACTTATGAATAAGCTGTATTGTACCAGATCCAATGGAACTTCGCAATTTGGTTAACCCTTTACTTTTTGTACAGTTGAATAAGAGAAGTTTCATTGTTAAAACACAGCGACAATAAGTAAAACTGGAAATATTAATCTAAAATTTTACATTGTAGATTTGTTATAGTTGAACAATACATTTTCTTTATTTATTAATAAATTGCAAAACAAGTTATTTTTCTTGGAGAACATACTTTTAGTATGAGCAAATCAGAAGTCAAGTAAGGAGGTATGTCAACTTTAGAAAAAATGAAATATGGGATGATAAATATAAAGAAATAATAACATACATTGGGAGAAGAAAATGCTCTGAAACTTGGAAAAAACCATAAAGAATAGAGAACAGGAAACAACATCAGTTAAAATAATATCTGAAAATCAATGGATGATGCATTATGGAACTGCTAACTGAAAATAGGGTTGAGTTCATGAAAGAAACAGCTGTAATTAACATAGAAGGAGAACAAGTTGATATACGTAATAATGTTGTCGTTAAAGCTATAAAAGAACTAAAAAATGGAAAATCATGGAGACCTGAAGGCATCTATATAAAATTACGAAAAAGTGGAACAATAAAGCTCTTTAGCATGCTTACATAGATATTTAATAAATGACTCAATAGTCAAGAACCCCTACACGATGAAAACAAGACCACATTGTTTCAATCTACAAAGAAAAAGTAAAAAAAAATTGTCAGAATTACAGAGATATGAAGATAACTAGCTCAATGATTCGACTTTACGGAAAAATACTCAGAGATTTCATTAAAAAAGAATATAATAAGGTTCAAGCATAGTGTGGATTTCGTGATGGTAGACTCTGTGATTATACCAAGCAAATAAATGAAAAGATGGCATATTCAAATCAATATACTTATATATTATTTATAGGTTTAGCTAAGGCCTACAATAGCACTCCTATAACTAAACTGTGGGAAATGATGACGAGCAGAAATATAAACCATATACTCATTAGATCTGTGCCAAATCTATATACAGATTCAGTTTTGAGAATCAAACTTGGTAACAAGTTATCAAAATCCTTTAAAACCACCAAAGGTTTAAGACAGGAATGCTGCATTTCACCCACACTATTCAAGTTATGTGTGAAGAAATTTTATCAAAATAGAAGTAGAAATGTTATAAAATGGGAATATAGCTAACCAACACAACCATACGTATTACAGTTTGCCGATGTTCAAGCAGTACTATCAAGCGGCAAATAAGATCATAAATACATGGCAAGAAAACTAACATAAAAGAAACGTATGAGGAATGGGGTATCTCAATAAATATTCAGGGAATCAAATACTTATTCATAGAGGATAATATGAGTAACCTCCAAATTAATGATAACACAGAGGTAGAAGTCTGCGACGATTACAAATATTTAGAAGTCATCTTTAATAAAACAGAAACAAACGATAAAAATGCAAGAATTATCCAAGCTAAAAGAGTAACAGGATGCCTCAATCAGATATTGTAGAGCAAAAATATTAAAAAAAAACGAAAATATAACATATACAACACAATGATAAAAAGCTGCTTAATTTATGGAGCTGAGACTTGAATACTAACAGAGAGAAATAAAAAACAAGTAGAAGCTGTAGAAATGGATGCTTAAGAAACTAGAAGATCTTACGACAGATAAAAATAGAAGATGCGATCGTGAAATATATATATATATATATATATATATATATATATATATATAAAGAAAATAATTATTGTGATGCGATCATATACAACGAGTAGGTGACGCACGCCTGCCCAAACAAACCTTGAAATTGTACTTTAGAAGAGGAAGAATTAGAAGAAATTGGGCGGAAAAAAAGATGAGGACAGTTATGAATGCCCGTAACCTTCAAGATGGACAATGGCAAAATCCTACACATTAACAGAAAAAGTTAGGAGACAATTCAAAAAAATTTTTATATAATTTTAAAAATATTCAAATTTTCACAAAAATATGTAGGTACGCACCGTGAGCTTGCTATTTCTATTTCGATACTGAACGATACAATATACTGATTGTGGTATTGGAAACACAATTATTTTTTTATTATATTATTTTTTAAATCATTACTTATGGAGTCTTTTTTTAATAAAATCTGATAACATATAAATGTTCTAAGAGGATATTCCCATCTATTGATTTTTAAAAGAGTATATTAATTTTTAATTAGAATTGTGTAAATGTGGCTTAGGTTACTTATATGAGTTCTATCGTTAACTGCATTTTTTCTTTTTTTATTTCCATCATCTCCTTTACACTCAATTTGTTATAATTATGATCATGTTCAAGTATTGTTGTAGTTGAAGGAATGGCCCGTTTCTCGTACATATTTATTTAATGCAGACAGCATTTTTCATAAATTTATGCTCATTTAATCTATTTTTAAGTTACTGTGTGGTCATTCCTGTAAATTTTTGTTGACAATTGGTGCAAGGAATTGAATATACAATATTCTAAAAATATACTAAAAAGTTTATCTTACCGTCACATTTCTGATGTGATTTAGATATGACTCTTATACGAAGAGAAAATGAAATCTTAACGGAGTGGTATACTAAACCCACATGGTCAGGGAGATACTTGAATTCCCACTCAAACCATCCAATGATAAAAATAGTGTTATTATTGGTCTGGCAGACAGAGCCATCATTTTAACCCTCTGTTTTAATAAAAGTCAAAAAGTCCTTATTAAGGAACAACTTTAAATACAGGGACATTAATAAAATAATAAAAGAGCGAATACACAAATTTTATAATTCTAAAAATCCTCCCAACAATAATGATACATCGAAATGTATTGCCTTGCCGTATACAAACAGACTTTTAGAAAAAAATATATATATTTTGAACTAACATAATATCGTTGTCTGCCACAAAGCTCAAAATAAGTTAAACTCTTTTTTTTACAAAACTCAAAAGTAAAACACCTAAAATGAATAACTCTAATGTTGTATTTTCAATTCCTGGTACCAATTGTCCAAAAAAATATACAAGAATAAACACACAGTTACTTAAAAATAGATTAAATGAACACAAATTTACGAAAAATGCTACGGCGGCATTAAATAAATATCTGCGAGAACAGGCCATTCCTTCAACTACGACAATACAACAATTGAACGCGACCATAATTATAACAATATGAGTGTAAAGGAAATGATGGAAATAAAAAAAGAAAGAAACGCAGTTAACGACAGGACTGATATAAGTAACCTTAGCCACATTTACACAAATCTAATTTAAAATTAATATACCCTCTTAAAAGTCAATAAATGAGAATATCCTCTTAGAACATTTATATATTATCAGTTTTAATATAAAAAAACCAAAGACTCCATAAGTAATGATTTCAAAAATAATGCAGTTAAAAAAGAATTGTTTTTTCAATACCACAACTAGTATATTGTATCGTTCAGTATCGAAATAGAAATAGCAAGCTCAAGGTGCGTACCTACATATTTTTGTGAAAATTTGAATATTTTTAAAATTATATAAAGTTTTTAATTGTAAAATAAGTTTTTAAAAAATTTTTTTGAATTGTCTTTTATTTTTTCCGCTAATGTGTAGGATTTTAAACATAATTTGTGTATTTTAAATTTTAGGTTGTTTGACCAAGATAAACGTTAATTTTATTATTGAGTTAAAGAAAATAATATAATTAAAAATAACTTTTTGAAAATGCCTTAAACAAAATGCGAACGTCAAAAAACACCTTATTTTTTTAACATCCATGTATGAACTTAACTAAAAAACATATATATATATATATATATATATATATATATATATATATATATAATATTAATATCCTCGTTTTCAATATAATACCACAACAAGGATAGTTTCACTTAAAAACAGTTGTTATTAATACATTTGGTTTGATTGTCTATTAATTGGTATTGAAGATTTAATGTTACGAGCTTATACATGAACTATGTTCTTGGTAAAATATACTCGATAGTAATTTGATGTACAAAGCAATGATTGCCGGCAGTGGCGCCCCTTAGCAGATTTTTCGATTTGCCCTACTATTTTGCACCCGTCTTGATTTTCGCATTTATTCATTTTCATCAAGGGATTTGAGGGCGCCCCTGAATTGTCGGCGCCCCCCGCACCGCGAGGTCTGCGGGGTCGTTATTTACGCCACTGGTTGTCGGCCTTTAAGTATTTCAACAGTGCGTCTCCTGAAGATGCTTTTTAGATTGTCTCTTTTTCATGTTTGGTTAGATATAAGTTGCTATAGCTTCAAACTATAACTGTTGAGTTTCATATTATCTCTTTTCTTAATTAATTATATTGTAACAACCTCATTTGAGTTAGCAGGAGTTTTTCTTTCATTAAGTATTATTAATGTTTCAAAATTCTGATGTTTTTATAGATATGTTTGGCATAAAATCAATACAAAACACAATTTTTTTTCTTGAAAACAGTCCAAAACTTTATTTTTAGATTATAAATGCAAACAGCTCATACATTTTTAATCAAACCGCTTTATCCAAACAGCTTAGACATAAATATTTTAAATGACAAGCGGGTATTGAAAATCGTTCAAATCCCTGAATAATTAATCTAACGATCAATCCTAAAAAAACTCGGGCTTTTTACAGACATCAAAGAAGCAATTCAAGTTGTTTGTATCCCTAAATTTTGACTTGACTGAATTAAATTGCATTGAGGTATATTGATCTGTAATTTCTTATTTATTATGGTTTAAAAGCTCGTGTAATCGGAGGCGTATAGTCAGGGGAGTTTTTCAGTATATAGGGTGTTGTGAAAAGAAGTGAAAAATGATACTGTTCTGCATGGAAATTCTCCCCCTGCCAAACTAATGTGTTATTTCGATAATTTCTATCTATGTAACCCTTACACTGACTTGTAAATTGTCGTAGCAAAATCTAGAGAATTTCAACAAGATTGATTGCAAAGCAGTTATAAGGAGATGTACCTATGTGATATATAAGTTGTTATAGCATAACTGGGTGCGCCATTGCAAAATCTACCTTTTCTGTAATATTAAGGAAATTGTGCACAATTTAGCAAAACCGCAGGGGGGCGTCTAGGGATTATCCTCATCTACGAGATCTCAACACCTATGGCTTAAAATAATGGAGATACCCATTAAACCCTATGTAATTCCAAATTTCACTATACCTTATAGTCATCGAAGGATTAACTACTTATGGGAGGGGCCCTGTATACAATAATTATGTCATCGCTTCTGGTACTCTCGATACCCGGTATTTCTAGAAAACACTGGATGTACGAACTGGGAATATAAACAGCCAGCTGATCGTCAGAAGATCATGTTCAATATATGAGCGAAGTGCAAGGAGCTAGCGTTGTAGTAGTGCTATTATTTTCGCCGTGTGTAAATGATGTCGTCACGATCCTATGTAAACAAATTGAATAGTTTCTGTTATATATGTGGTGAAGTAATGCAGAAAGCTCCACTTGTAAGAAAAGTGTAGGAGTTACATTTTGGATGCAAAATTTGCGATGAAGACAAAAATTGGGCTGCCAAAATTTGCTCCCATACTTACCCAAGAACCTTAACAAGATGGATACTGATACTCACAAGTCTATAAAGTTAGGAATGCTAATGATTTGGGAATAATCTCAGAATCATGTTGATGATTACTATTTTGGCTAATAAAAATCTTTGGATTTTGTAGTGAAAGTAAACAGAAAATTGAATATCCTAATATATTTTCAGCTATGATACCTGTACCGCATCACGTTCCTAACACATATGTCCTTAAGACTCCAGAAAAATACGAAATCTACTCGGAATCGGATGAACTAGATGATTTTGAACTAAAAGCCGATCCAATTTTGCAAGAGAAAGACGATTACAAATATAGTAGCAGTAAACAACTTTATTTTATACCTCAGGAAGAGCTTAACGATCTTATTATTGATTTGCATCTTCGCGGCTGCTTGGATCCCGTTTATAGCAGTGAAATATCTTACAAAAAGGAGTGAAGATTTCCACATTTTGGAAAAGGCAGTCTATGCTGGCAGTATTTTTCTCAATCGCAAATCACTTAGTTTGCTGTCATGAACTTGGCCTTTCTTCTGAACCTACCATGTGGCGAAAGTGTATTGAGTTTTCGAAGACAAGTCTATAGGCAGTTTTATTGTTTGATGAAAATGAACAACCATCTGTTCCCATTGGGTCATGCTGTAAATATGAAATAATTTGTACGGATCTAAAAGTTATTGCCCTACTTACAAGACTTCATAGTGACTACACTACATATCGTTGTTTTTTTATGCGAATGCGACAGCAGAGTTAGAAATCAACATTGAATGAATGAATGAATGAAAACGAGGGTGGTGATAGGTCTCTATTGGGTCCTTTACATTTCATCATAGGTGCAGGTCATTCGAGGCTGATCACTGTTGCGAATCCAAACAGCCTCGTTAGTTGAACTTGCCTTACTGCTTTCGGTAACAAAATTGTATTTCCGAAATATCTCTGACTTAGCCTGTTGAGTGCTGGGCACTCACTGAGGACATGGTAAACAGTTTCATCCTCCTCCAAACACCATCTGCACATTGGATCGTCTTCAACACCGATCTTATGAAGATGGCTCCTCAGATGACAATGTCCTATCAACAATCCCACCACAATTGGCAAACCTTTTCTTTCCAAGGAGAGAAGTTCCCTAGTATGCCGTGCACTAGGTGCAGTTATATGTTTCTTATCACACCTCCACGATTCAAGAAATTTGCTTTCCAGCAATGATTTTAATTCCCTTTTGCCAATGACAATTGGGACAGGTAGAATTGGTTGGGGTCCACATGGTTCAGTTGCCGAACCCAACTTTGCCAAACCGAATGCTTCCTCTTTCCCTCGTATGCTCGAGTGACCCGGGACTCACACAACTCTCACTGTACAACCGTTCCACGTCCTTTCACTTAGACACCAGTCGCAAAGTTACGACACTGGACTTCAGTGCCAATATCGCAGCCTTCCTATCTCAGCATTTATTTATTACGCTATTCCTGGCTTTATCCCTCTCACAGAGATGGGTATACTGCAGAATAGCATAAATTTGCGCTGTGAAGATTGTCGCACGTTGTCCGAGGGGAACTCTCTGACTCCTCTGCTACGGCTCCAGCTCTTTCATCTTATGGAAACCGATCATTATCCAAATCCTCTCTACTTGGCAGAAATATCTCCAGAGAGAGGTTGGATTTTAAAAACGGCGTCATGTAATCTATCTGCATGGGGATGATCACCTCTCCACCGCGCTTTTCCAGATACCTGAGTAGCCGCCCGTTCTAATTCTAAGATGCCCTAGGCAGAGTACCGTTCTCTGTGTATAAGTGCAGAGGAGGCAGGCTCACCAAGACTTCAAGAGCCCTTGTGTAAGCAGTCCTCATCGCACTCAATATTCCCACCCGAGCCATCTTTTGTATTCTGTCAAGTTGAAGACCGTGTTTGCTCTACGTCAGTGTACAATAGCGGTGTACGTTATCATGAGGCGGATCACCATAGTGTGAAATCAACATTATATCTTTACGTGAAAACATTGCGCACGATCTGAAAAACGTCCTTAATGGACTTTTAGTAGAGCAGCAGAAAATGTATTTACCTCTTTTGCACATAAAACTAGGACTTATAATTTTTTTTTTAAGAAATAGAGAATGGAATGCTTTTCTTTCTTTGAGACGAACATTTGCTCGTAAAAGTGCAATGTAAAAAGGAAATGCATTAAATTTAATGTAAATGTGCTGAAAACACATTTCCCAAACGTTTATTGAATATATTTAATGTAATGCATTGAATTTAATAATTTACATTAATTTAAATTAGTTTATTACATTAAATCTAATGTCATCATACATTAATTTAAACTTTTTAAAGTGACTATATACATTAAATAAACAGCCGGTGTTCATTGAATTGAATTTGAGATATCACAGATTTAATGCAACAACATTAATATGAGGTCAAAAAACTCTGTATTCTTGTACATATGAATTAATTTTCACCAGAAAATGTTTGATAAGGACAGGCATGCTTTGTTCTCGTTAAAAATTAAAAGCAATACTTCAGATTGCAAGAAACTAACAGGAACAGGTGGAAATTTTTACCGCAGATAGTGCACCGCTATCTGCAGAACAGTATCCAACACATTGGTTATCATCCGTACGGGGCAGACATGTTTACCTCACTATGAAAAAATTGAGTCCTTTAAGCAACTTATATACCAAATAAAAAGTTCAATATAAGTTGCGTCATCTCTCGGAATTTCAAGCAATGTACTCTAAATTTGTTATCTGTGCACAAGAAATTTCAATGCAATATCTGAAACTATATTAATGTACTTGTATATATTTTTTATCATAAGCGTCATTAACATTCATATAGTATACATTAAAATATATTATCGAAAATTTTGAAACTACATTTTCCAGAAAAGAAATGAAATAGGACGTAAAATGCTTTCAGAAATGTATGTAGCAACTTTTTAGGTAACCAGAAATCGGAAAACTAGGAAGATCTAGTTGAAGAACTTATTCAATCTTAAAAGACGTTAGGTTGCAACATGTCACTTTAGCTGTATTTTCTTTACTCCCATATGGAATTCTTTCCTAACAATTTAGGTGCGGTTTCAAATGAACACGGCGAAAGATTTCATCCGGATATTGTTCAAATGGAGGAGAGGTCTAGTGGAAAATGGACCCCAAACATGTTAACGGATTACTGTTGGATCCTCAAATACGAAACCGATTCCGGCGAATATAAGCAAAAAATACAAAAAAAACTATTTATTTGCTTGTATTTCCAGATTTTTGAACCATAGATTATATAATTTTTTTTGTTTTTCTTGGGTTTAACTTCTTTATTTAACAAAAAATTCAAAACAATTTGACTTTTCGCCCAATTCGATGGATGTGGTATGGAATCGCCAATTTCATCTATCATTGCTTAGTTAACAATGGAATATTTAGAGGAGAAAGTTTTAGAAAAATTAAATTTTAATATAATATTTTTCAAACGGTTTGTCTGTGATTACATAGCAGCCGTGCCACAAGATAAAATCAATAAAATTACAATTCACGTCCGAAACAGAACATAATAATAAAATAAATTTTCTGGATATGACATTTAAACACGCAGAAAAAACAAAATTTTAAATGAATGATACACCAAACTAACTTGGTCAGGTAGATATCTAAACTGTTTTTCTAATCACTCAAAAACTCAAGAAAATAGTGTTGTGGTCGTTCTGTCTGATCGTGCTATATCCCAAACGTCTCCAGAATTCCGACTAAGAATACTGCAAAAAGTGAAAGAGATACTAGCAAATATTAACTTTGATGCAAAGACTATCATCAAAATAATTAATAAATGAACATATAAATTTAATAATAACCTAGAAACAAGAAACATAGAACATAAACAGCAAAAATATGTAGCATTACCTTATACTAGTGAGCTGTCAGAAAAAAATAAAACATGGTAAAAAAGCATGATATTATCGTATGCCACAGGTCTCATAATAAATTAAATACACTATTTACTAATTTAAAATGTAAAACTCCTCTCATGAATAAATCAAATGTAGTATGTTCAATCCCTTGCACAAATTATTCCAAAAAATATATTCATGATGAGCCAATTACTAAAAAACAGATTGAATGGCCATAAATATACGAAAAATGCCTCAACAGTGTTAAACAAACACACACAGGACGAAAAATATATCTTCAATTATAACAGTACCATAATTAAAAACCAAGATGTGAATTACCAAAAACTGCAGATAAAGAAAATGATAGAAATTAAAAAAGATAACACACTGTGAACGACAGAACGGATATAGGAATTTTGAGCCACATTTACACCAGCCTAATTTAAACAAAAATAATAAGTATTCGATCCTGTTAACGAACATCAAAAATTGAATATCCTCTTAAACATATAAATGTATGCATTCTTTCGGTTTTCTTGATGCACTGTAAAATATAAAAAATAAAACACACTCGCATTCCATGAATTCTCAGTACCTAAATAGACGATGTAGTTTTATTTCATTATTAATAAATAAGCAAAATGTCAAGGTGTGTACTGGTAAAATTAAATAATTTTTAAAAATTTGAATAGTGTTTCAAGTGTTTGTTTTTTAAAATAATAAATATGTTCTTGTATGAATGTTTTTAATGATATAAAAATTACTTTTAGGAAGACAGATAAATAAAAAGACAAAAAATTTTTGAAGATGCCTTAAATAAAGGGTGAAATGTCAAATTGTTTTGTATTTTTTGTTAAATAAAGAACCTAAACCCAAGAAAAGACAAAATAAACAAATTATATATATATATATATATATATATATATATATATATATATATATATATATATACATATATATATATATATATATATATATATATATATATATATATATATATATATACATATATATATATATATATATATATATATATATATATATACATATATATATATATATATATATATATAAATATATATATATATATATATATATATATATATATATATATATATATATATGTATATATATTATTTATACTAAAAATAAATGCAGTGGAGTGTGACCGAGAAGAGTGCAGTCATGCGTGCTGTACTAAAGTCCAATATATGCTGCATTTAGTTTTAACTTCCAATTACTAAGATGTGGTTTCCACACTTCTCTTATATCCAATACCAATTTCAACCTCAATAACTTCTTGTTATTTCAACCCTTATCCAGAACGTTTTTCATTATTTGCTGTCAAAATTACTTTGCAGATCGACCAATTCAATAATAGAAAAATCAAATAGGGGGAAATGTAAAAAAATGCCCGTAAGCTCCCGACTTTCAGGAGTAATTTCACACCCTAGAAAACTTTATTTTTTTTAAATTTTAGCACAAAACGAGACAAGTTATAGACTAATTCTGTTTCAAAATAATCTCCGTTTGGCAAGTTAGTACTTCCAGTAAGTTTTAAATGGCACATATTGAAACTTTCCAAGTGTCAAGTTTCTTGACGATCAATGTATATTAATTAATTATCTTCTAAATAATATAGACCAGAACATTCCTCTCTATAGCTGTATCCAAAACTGAATCCCTAAATTTAATAAATTATATATTTCTTGAGACAAGCCCAATTACAAGATAACCTCTTTTGTGCGGGTCAGAAACCTTATTAAATTAACTGGTTAAGCTTCTTTAGAGTGACATTAATTGTTTAATAAATTAAATTGGCCCTTGAGTCCTTATCTTACAAAGTAACTGATTTGAAACAATAAAGCCTGAAATTTGATAGATTAGACTGAGCATTCTGGCAGATGTTCCTTAAATAAATGGTCTGGAATAGAATTGCTCGGAAAATTCAATTTTAAAGGTATTTTTAGAATATCTTTTGAGCTAACTCATTTTTAACAATTAACTACACACTTGATTGAGTAGTCTGTTATTTTGCGATAATACATAGTAAATAATTAATGAAACAAAATTTACTTTGCTTAACTCATCACTTTTGTTATTAAATTGGCGTGATCGCGGTTTTGTAACACTGTAACATTTTCAAAGACAATGCCTTAAAAACTATGAATTCACATTATTTCATAGGATTTTTTAGCTCGCACATTTTTTATTACTACTATCTAGAATATACAACAACGAAGAATTTCGTAGGTCTGTTTGATCATTAAGAAAGTTAATTGTATCGGTTTTATTGCACTTATAAATTTCTAAGACCTCTAAGATATTAAGTTTTTTACTTTTAGGTATCTGAGAAACTGTGGCCCATTTCTTTGAAATGGGTAACGAAATTTGAATTGTTTTTTTCAATAAAAATGCAGTTTTGTGTTCTTTAAATCTTGTACGGAAATTTCTTCACATTGGTTCAATGTAACAGCTAATGCAATCCAAAGAATTTAGTCTATAATCTCCTGACTTTTATAAAGAGAAAATTTTGTCTATGATATTAAACATGTATGATAGTTTTTGTGGCGATTTGAATGCGCTTTTTAAATTCTGTTTTGTTAAAGGAATAGACGATGCTTTGTATGTCATAGATTTATATGCTGCAAGTTTATGACATACAGAGTGTATAGGGTGTTGTGGGACAGTGGAGTCAGTGAAACTACATTGTTTATTTTTGTAATTAAAATCACTATATCAAATCGTAATGTTAATTCAGTTGTAAAACCTGAAATTTTATCACTCTTTGATCTTTGCATTTCTGAAAACGACTTTCAGCATAATAACCAATTCTACAAACAAAAAGACGAGTTAATGATGGGCTCTCGCCTAAGCCCCCTGGCAGAAATTTTTAATACCAATTTCAAAAAAAAACTTTTTTGAACAAATTTTTTAAAAAACATCCTTTTCTGGTAAAGATATGTTGACGACATCCTTTCTTGCTTTACAGGTAATGAAACCAAACTAAAAGATACAGTAAAACACCGCAACAATATACGCAACAAAATAAAATTCACCAAAGAAAAAGAGGCGGATAATGAAATTAATTTCTTAGATTCCACCATTACAAAGATAAACAATAGTTTCTCTATGACATTTACAGAAAACTTACTCTCAATGACTCCACAATTCCATAATACTCAATACACCTTGTATCTCACAAACTTGCAGCATACAAGTCTATGATATACATAGCACTGACTATCCCTTTTACAGACACTGACAAGAAAAAAGAACGTATTACGATAAAACAAAACACATTAAACAATGGTCATAGTGAAGCGGAAATTAACAATTTAATAAATAAAAAACAAATATAAACTACACTCAATGGAATATATCCACTCAACGTAAATAAAAATAATGCTAAATACAACACCCTTACATATTTTGGACGTATTTCAGATAGAATAGCCAATGTCTTAATAAAGAAGAAATTAAAAATCGCATTCAAATTTTCACAAAAACTGTCACATGCTTAATATCAAAGACAAAATTTCCTCTATACAAAAGTCGGAAATTTTTAGATTAAATTGTTTGGATTGCTATAGCTGTTTCATCGGGCAAACGGAAGAAATTTCCACACAAGATTTCATGAACACAAGACTGCATTTATACTAAAAAAAACATAATTCATATTTCACTAACCATTTCATAGAAACCAGCCACAGTGTCCAGACGGCAATAGATAGATAGATAGATAGATAAGTCTTTATTTATTCCAATAAGTATTACTTACAAAAAACCCATAAGGGCATGGAACAATGTCAAAAAATATCATTACTGTAATAAACATCATAATAAAAATTATAGTTCACTCTCAGCTGTAGATAAAAAAAGAAAAAAAAATGAAAAAGAAAAAACCTCAACAATAATTATACAGTTTTAAATATCTTTCTTCAATAATTCTATCAAGTTAATGTAGTAAAAACAGAACAACTAAAACTCAAGATAAAGTGTAATATACAAAAATTAAATAACAAGTACATTTATATAAATTTAAAATTCAATAATCACACTCATAAAACTCCTTCAATGTATAGAAGGCTTTTTTACATAAAAAGATTTTCAGGACACACTTTAATCTATTTCTCGGTAGTAAATGTACATTTTCAGGTAAAGAATTAAAAACTTTTATTATAGAAAACTCGACATTTTTCTGCAAAAAACTAGTTATATTTATCAGAAAGCAGATTTGTTTTATTTCTGGTAATGTAGTCATGTTTAATAGATGCACCTTCAAAAAGATCCCTGTTATCAACAATAAACATCACCGAATCCAAAATGTACATACCTATAACTGTCAAAATATTGTTACTAATAAACATAGTCCTACAACTGTCTTGTTGTTTCATTGCAAAAATACATCGTAAACATCTTTTTTGCAGAATCAAAATTCTATTTATATCACAGGAATTGCCCCAAAATATCAAACCATATCTGATATGGTTTGATATTTGGATATAGATAATATTCAAACTTTGTATACCGTACCCACAAGTAAAAAAACTTAATGTTTTAGAGACCATAGAAATTTAGAAGAGCAAAAACTAGTACAATTAACGTTCTTAGTACCTAGATAGCGGCAATAAAAAATGTGAGCACTAAAAAAAGCCCTATAAAATAACATGAATTCATAGTTTTTAAGGCATTGCGTTTGAAAATGTAACAGTTTTACGAAACCGCGGTCATGCCAATTTAACAATTAAAATGATAAGTTTAACAAAGTAAATTTTGTTTTATTAACTAATTTACCACATAAATAAAAGTAAAATAGTTTATTTTTTGTCATAAGTTAAATGCTTATAATTCATAATGTCCATAAAGCGGTAGCTGATTTGCGGAAGGGAAAATTTCAAATAATTTATATAAAATTATTCAAGGTTTGCTAAAATTGTTATTTCCCAATTTCATTCTCAAATATTTACTTATGTCAGTTCTTCCTCCATTGTCGCAATGCTTTGTCCGTTCTGCATCTCAAATATATCAGTTTGCATCTTTGCTCTAAATATATCTAATGTGCTGCATTTATCCGAACAGCATTTATGTATCCACGGAAAATTCCTGCGGAATGTTAAACATTTGTTCTAGCTGATTTCGAAAAATGCAGATGCAGAAAATGATTTAGTCTTACCACCTTTGTGATTGTTCCCAAAATTCAAGCTGTATCTGATGGAGTTTAAATAGCACGATAGGGTGCTCATTACAAAGTAGTTTAATTATAATGGCCTTAATGAATCTATATGAAATAATCGTGCTCATATTAGTACTGTACCTACCATGCTTTTGCTGGAGGGCATTTGCTTTTGTATCCATTTAATCATTTAAAAGTCGACATATCCCTGCACTATCGGCTGTATCGGCTTAAATCCAAATTATATCAGAAGGTTGTGAAAGTATAAATTCTGACGCCTATTTAAAAAAATTTATACAAATTGCTTGAAAATTGAGGTACTTATGGAATTTTGAAAAAATAGACCTTTAGAAATATCATTGTGCGATGTTGCTCAGCGGAATTCTTTTAATGTCGACCAATGTGAACCAATACTCGTCTCATATGTCGGAGAGCACACTGGGTTTTCGTAGCCGGTGAAAAGATATGGCTCCACCAATATTTTGTATATATATTTTGACCTCCTGATTACGAATATCGAGGGTGGATTCTCGAAAAATGATCAAGTAATTTGTTATAAAGAAAAAAATTGTTAATTATTAAAATAATTATTTTTATAAAATAAGAAATATTATCGTATTCCTCAGCCTGAGCAAAAAGTATTTTTTTGTGATTTTTGCGTCCGAAGCATAATTTTTGAATTTCCAGTGTTTGGGTTGTATTACCGAGTTATAATGTGTTTTTTTACTACTAACTAGTAGATAATGTTTCGTTAGCAGGTTTTTCCAAGGCAACCGCTGATTGACATCTCTGCTATTTAAATTGTTGAGCCTCTTTGCAATTTTGATGGCTTCTCTTACAATTCTTGTGAACAGGTTTTCACATCTCAATAGCATTTTCGTTCCTGAGAAGTTTTATGTCCTATATTTAACACGTGTTGGGTCAGTGCAGAAGAAATTGCTTTTGGTTTGCCAGCGATGAAAAATGGTCATTTCTTCTTGCGCTTATTTTACGATTAGTTTGACTTACGTATTAATATATATATATATATATATATATATATATATATATATAAATTTATATATATATATGTATATATATATATATATATATATATATGTATATATATATATATATATATATATATATATATATATATATACATACATATATATATATATATATATATATATATATATATATATATATATATATATTTAGTTTGTTATTTTCTTGGGAATATGGTTCATTTTTATATTAAAACTACATATATAAAGTAGTCATACTCATTGTATATATATTTTATATTTCAGGACGTTTCGATTCTTTCGTACATTTTTAATATTATGATATACGGAATAACGGGTTAAAAACTTACCATTAAGAACAGAGATTTTTGTTTTAAATAAAAATTAATTACATCACAAACCAATTATAATCACACACTTTTTTGTATAATAACTTTTCAATAGTATTTTTAAAAGTCCAGCTAGAAGAATGGACACTACATTTTTAACCCTGTAACTGCTTTGACTTGACTGAATGTGGAACCCAGATGGTGTATGTTTTAGGTACTTTAAGTGGCGTAAAAAGTTTGGGTCTTTTAACTGAAGTGATATCTTTCTGAAAAAATATCGTGATTCAATTTAGAAGAACTGAAAGCGGGGAATTATTTTTATTTATTGTTTTATTTATTTTAGAAATTACCTTATGTTGGTTTATTTTAATATGTTGAAAGAAATTTGATTTAGATTATTGATGTCTGTTTTATCGTTTACGGCATTCGGATTTTTTTTATGCGATCATTTCGTAAAATTCTCGTTTTCCTTTATTGGTTTCAGTTTTCAAGATTTTTGTATTTTCATTATCAAAGGTGTGCTTCTGTTTCATTTCGTGTTTTTTAGGGCTGTAATATTTTTTTTTGTCATATTTATGTCCATTTAGACGATTTTGCAGATACTGACTAGTTTGGTCGATATAATTCGATAGACAATCCTTGCAGGGTATTGGGTAGACAACATTCAATAACTATTTACCATAGAATTTGAAAATAATAAACACATAAACTTCCTAGATATGACGTTGCATCACAAAAATAATACGATACTAACCGAGTGGTACACAAAATCTACATGGCTGGTTGCTACTTTAACTACAATTCCCAACACCACATGGTCCAAAAAAAAATCAGTAATAATTGGAATAGCCGATAGAGCCACCATCCTTAGTAGTCCCGAATTTAGAAACAACTGTATCAAAAAAGCAAAAGAGGTCCTTATGTCAAATTCTTACCCAAATAAATTAATTAATAAAATTTTTAAAGAAAGGCTAGGAAAATACAAACATGGAAACACTAAAACAGAAAATTTAGAAGACAATAAAACCAAAAAACAATATCTTTCCTTGCCATACATACCAAAACTTTCCGAAAATTTTCAAACTTTTTTAAGAAACATTATATAACCACTAGTCATTAGGGCCATAATTTACTTAAAATCAGTTTCAGCAAATTAAAAAGTGATATTCCAAAAAACAAAAAATCAAATGTTGTCTACCAAATACCCTGCAAGGATTGTCTATCGAATTATATCGGCCAAACTAGTCAGTATCTGCAAAATCGTCTAAATGGACATAAATTTGTCAAAAAAAAAATATTACAGCCCTAAAAAACACGAAATGAAACACAAGCACACCTTTGATTATGAAAATACAAAAATCTTGAAAACTGAAACCAACAAAGGAAAACAAGAATTTTACGAAATGATCGCATAAAAAAATCCGAATGCTGTAAACGATAAAACAGACATTAATAATCTAAATCAAATTTATTTCAACATATTAAAATAAACCAATAAAAGGGAATTTCTAAAATAAATAAAACAATAAATAAAAATAATTCTCCGCTTTCAATTCTTCTAAATTGAACCACGATATTTTTTCAGAAAGATATCACTTTAATTAAAAGACCCAAACTTTTTGCGCCACCCAAAGTACCTAAAACATACACCATCTGGGTTCCACATTCAGTCAAATCAAGGCAGTTACAGGGTTAAAAATGTAGTGTCCATTCTTCTAGCTGGACTTTTAAAAATACTATTGAAAAGTTAATATACAAAAAAGTGTGTGATTATAATTGGTTTGTGATGTAATTAATTTTTATTTAAAACAAATATCTCTGTTCTTAGTGGTAAGTTTCTAATCCGTTATTCCGTATATAATAATATTAAAAATGTACATTTTTGTAGAATCCGCCGAAACCTTTAGTTGAAAAAAATTCGAAAGAATCGAAACGTCCTGAAATACAAAATATATATACAATAAGTATGACTACTTTATATATGTAGTTTCAATATAAAAATGAACCATATTCCCAAGAAAACTAAAAACATATTTAATGGTTCAAGAAAAATTAATTCCTATATAATATATATATATATATATATATATATATATATATATATATATATATATAAATATATATATATATATATATATATATATATATATATATATATATATATATGTCGAATATAAAGCTCAACAGGGTGCGTGAACAAAAATACAGGCAGTTGCGTCATTGACAAGTTGCAACCTGATTAGTTATTAGGTCGCGAAAAATTAATGCGATCATAATTTTTCTAATAACTGAATCTCAGCTTAAAAATACTGCCTAACTGATGTGCTATTAATAAAATGTGTACAATATACTTACTACAGTACGATATTGTATTTTATTAATTATGTTACATTGTAAACTGCTAATATTCACGGTTGAGAGTTTAGAATTGATCCATCTCTGTGATTATTAATTTCATCTGCCACATCTATGCTTGAGGCCTTTACAGTGTAGGGTATGTTATGGTGAAATAAAGTATGTCTTAATCTGGAAGATTGAAATCGTATCCACTATTTCTCTGCATAAGGGACATCGCATCGTACCACACCAGATTCCACACTTGGTTTATTGTATAACGTGGAGGTCCATCAAAATCATCAAAGCCGTCTCCTTGACCAAAAAAATCAAGAAGATTGAGAGTTAGGATTACCTCCATTTCTATTTATATTTATACTACTCTAAGATAAATATTTAGAGACGTAAAAGTTTTGTAAAAATTTTATTTAGACAAATTTGTATTTTACAGTTTCACTAGAAACTAAGCTTTTCTCGGTCTTATGCACTACGAAGGGCGCCTAAAATTTAATATTTTATTTATGGTCGATTCAGGATTTTTTTTAAGGTTTTGCAGAAAAAGGCGTATATTAAACCTCTTCCATCAAAATTACCTCAACAACAGAAGTAGTGTGATTTTCTCTTTGAATGGAAGTTAATAGCTATATTAGAATGTAACCGGAATAGTTTATAGGCTCCCAAATTCGAGGGGTGGTTCCACATGCTAGAAATGCTTTTCAGTCGACAAAAAATGTGTCCCCTAAAATTTGGGATGGATTAACATATATAAGTTTATATCAGTCATAGTTTAGCTAAAAATGTGTTTTTAAATCTTAAGAAAAATATGACCCCCATGATAAACCTACCGACATTATATAATATACGACGAACTTTCTGTCTTTATTGTATAAAGACTAAATAATCAAATTATGAAATTCATCTAGTATAATATGACTTAGTATTAAGTTATAGAACTTTTGGATAACTTTCGAAAGGGTTTCAAACCGTAACGTTGTAAATAAAAGCCTTTGAACTATATATTTAGCTTAAATTTGTATAAGTTCTTAGTGTGACTTTGCCTTTGATTTCTTTATATATTAATATCTTTCCCTAAAGTAAGAGTAATCGTTAGAAAGATAATATCACGACATGTGAAGTTAGTATCAACCATTTTATATAAGACGATTTAACATATGTTATGAAATAAAGATTCACAAATAATATTTATTCTTCAAGACATCTCAGTTTGTCTTATTGCCTCATTCCAGAAACTTTTTTGTCTACCTATCTTTTTGGTCTAATCTAAACATTTTTGCAACCCATCTACTTTCTTTCTTTTTATAAGGTGTTCGAACCATTTGAATTTTATCCTGCTGAACTAATTTGGAAATCCTCTTACTCTTTTGCCACTTTCTTAACCATTTTGTTATTTGTTGACTCCACCAAATTCAGTTTCATATCTTCAATTCTATATCTTATTTTAGAACAATCTATTCTGCCCTCATTTGTAACTATTTATTACTGGATGTTTGAATCTATCAATTGTTTTATGTTCTGATCATTTGGTATTGTAAATAGGAAAGTTGCTGTAAAGTGCATTCGGTTTTTTCAATATTAATTTTTAGACCTCTTTTCAAGTAGTGGTTTATGTAAAGAGAGTTTCACTTGGAATTTTCATTTCAGGATTCAGAATTCAGAATCCTGTTGTCAAATGACATTATAAAAAAATTATAATAAATTTTATGATAAAACGATTACACAAGAAAAACAAGCTTCGAATGAGCAATTCATAAAGCAATCATCTAACAAACCAAAGGCACCTTGGGATGTTATTAAAACAATAACTCAACGAATGTACTGCCATTATCCACTACATTACATATCAGTACTTTCAATTCCTATTTCTCCAGTATTTATTAAAATATGAGGTGTAACATAAAGGTTGGGAATAAATTAAACAGTGGATCTCTTAATAAAAAATGATTATAATAAAATTATTTTTCATATGTAGTTTTGCTCTACGAATATTCGTTTCTTAGTTACAGACAGTTAAACATTAAAAAAAATTCGTTTTAGTGTAAGAACTTTCGAACGCTTAAAGATAATGGAACGAAAGGCTCTCAGCGAGGCTAGCAATCTACTGAGAGCGACAATTTTCTTATATGCTCACAGAAATAACACCCAGCCTCGGAATAGGATTGATTTATTGACGACGACCACGGCGAGGAAAAGGACATTGATTAATGGAAACAAAAGAAAAAGAAAAAGCTTACGAATTGGAACGTGGAACATAGAATCATGGAAAGATAGAGACCAAGATATTCTCATCGAATTAGAAAAACATAACATCGACATTTGTGCGATAAGTGAGACGAGCAGAAAAGGCAAAGGTTCAACCATGGCTGGAGAGTATATGCTGTTCCATAGTGGAAAAGGAAAAGAGGAGAGGGCTAGTGCTGGAGTCGGATTGCTAATAAACAGAAAATTTCAGAACAGCATAATAGACACGAACTACGTAAACGAAAGAATAATAATGGTGACGATGTCTCTGAAAAAGAAATTGTTACACATAGTATCTATTTATGCACCACAAATAGGAAGGCCCAAACAAGAGAGACATTTATTTTATAACAATCTGCAAGACCTACTTGACACGATACCAAAAACACACGCAGCAGTCATATTGGGGGACTTTAATGGGCATATCGGTAATACGGCAATACCAGAAATCATGCAGATCTATAACGATGGCGACCTAAAAGAGGGCGGCGGGGACTTGATCGAGTTTTGTATCTTAAATGAACTGAGAATTACAAACACGTTCTTTGACCATAAGCCCCAACACAAATGCACATGGACAAACACTAGAGGACATAGATCAGCGATCGACTTTATACTGACAAATGGAGAAATACACCACGCGCAAATACAAGATGTAAGAACGCTCACATCAGCTAATATAGGAACATCTCATGGACTTGTACTGTGTAAACTCAAAATAGATATCAACCGCAATCCTGCGCCAAAAGCTCCAACCATAGAAAAAATAAACTATGAGAAACTTGATGACCCATCTACACAGATGCTATATCGCTCAAGACTGGAACAAAAAATAACTACAAACCTTGTTCCGAGGACCAAACAATAGAAGAAATGTGGACTACAATAACGATAAATATACTAGATGCTGCAAAAGAAGCGTTGGGAACAAGAATGAGTAGAGGGAGGAAGAAACTAAGTAAAACACCGTGGTTCACAGAAGAAATAAAAGAACTAGCAAATATAAAGAAAGACGCTTTCTTGAAGTACAAAAGTAATCCTTCGGCTGAAGAATATCAAAAATACAAGCAAACGAGAAACAACATAAACGAGAGGATTAGAAGATGCAAGGAAGAATACTGGGAGAGATACACAAAGGACATGGAGCATGACTTATACGGTGCGTAGAAGAGAATATGGAGAATGATTCAGAAACAGAAAAAAAATGTTAATGAATACATCAGTACAGCTCACATCAAAAAGGAAGGATGGACATCATACTTTGAAAGACAATTTGGTTATCCAAATACGATTCACACTAGCATAACAGCAAAATCCATAAATCTGAGCACTACAAAAATGCAGATAACATCGGAAGAAATAGAATGTAAAATACGTAATTTAAAAAATAGAAAATCTCCTGGACCAGATCTAATTACCAACGAATTATTGAAATACGGAGGCCAAATGCTTACCGAGGAGTTACAAAAGCTTTTTAATAAAATTATTAAAGAAGAGCAAGTACCGCAAAAATTGAAACCAGCTATACAATTCCCGTACACAAAAAAGGTGACCCCAAAAACCCGGACAACTACAGAGGAATTACACTTCTTAACTCTGTCACCAAACTATTTACAGCAATTATTCGTGACAAACTTGAAGAGAAAATAGAGATCTCGGAGGAACAACAGGGTTTTCGAAAAAACAGGAGAACCAGCCTTATTTATAGTGAGACAAATAATCGAAAAATCAATAGAATTTAACCGCCCTGCATACTTATGCTTTGTTGACCTAACAAAAGCATTTGATCGCATCAAGAAGCAGCACATAACGGACATCCTAAAACAGAAAATTGTTCCAACGGAGATCATAAACATAATTGATGACTTGTACACAAATTCCAGCACAAAAATATTAACATTCGAAGGTCTAACCGAAGACATCAAGATAAACGAAGGGATAAGGCAGGGAGACTCGCTAAGCCCCTTCTTATTCAATTTGATAATGGACCGCATAATAGAGGACATCAGACCGAAACGCGGATACCAGATGGGCCGACAAAATATCAATATAATATTCTACGCGGATGATGCGGTCCTACTCGCAGATAACGAAGACGACCTCCAGAGATTGACACACCTATTTAAAGTATCAACTAAGAAGTACAATATGCAGATATCAACGAATAAAACAAAGAGTATGGTAATTTCCAAGGAACCAAGAAGATGTAAGCTACAAATAGAAAATGCCATAATTGAACAAGTCATGAACTTTAAATACCTAGGCATTGACACAAAAAGCTGTCGTAACCTTACTGGAGAAGTACTGTCACAAAATACAAGAGCCCTACAAGTGGCAGGATGCTTAAGAGATGTTATATTTCGAAACAGATACATGAGAAAAACAAAAATATATAAGACCATGATACGACCAATTCTAACTTATGCCAAGGAAACAAGAGCAGACACTAAGAAGACAAAGCAGAAAATGAGAACCACCGAAATGAAAGTACTGAGATCAATGCTGAACGTGTCAATCAGAGATAGGCTGACAAATACCTTAATCAAAGAAAAATGTAATGTGCAGGACGTGGTCAAATGGACAAAAGAAAGAAAAAGAGGTTGGAAAGAACACGTTGAGAGAATGAGTGAAGAGAGACTAGCCAAAGTTTGGATGTATGGACGGCCAAGAGGAAGACGATTACCAGGACGACCACCAAAGAGATGGGCCCAGAGCTGGTTCTCTTCATCAGTAGAATAAGGCGGGTGTAGATAGAATGACAAACAGGGACATCCCTAGTCAACGTAGAAGAAGAAGAAGAAGAAGAAGAAGGAACGAAATTTTAACCAGCGCTTAATTTGATACTGTCCTAGTAAGAGTAAAAAAATGATTTCATAGTTTACTCAGTGGCGTGCGTGCCGATATTACTGTAGCATTAAAAAAAATGTGGTACGCCACTGGTAACATTTTTTTGATCATTTCTTCAAATTGGATTTTTTGTTTTAAATAAAAGTATCACCTTGCATTTTCTTTGTATCTCTGGTAATTTTTCTGTAATTAAACCTTTTGTAAATATAATTTTTTCCAGAAAAATGTAGAAAACACTAACATTATCCAGTATGCTATGATCATGATGTTTATTTTTGTTTTCAGATAAAACGTCATTATTAGTTAAGATAAGCTTTCATTATGCGTTTTTAATTTATTAATTGATAAAAATGAAGAATTAGCAGATATGCACTTTATTTATGGCCTTGAAAATGGGAAATCCTGATTCTAGTACAAGTGCAATTAGAAGCCATATGACTGTCCAACGAATAATCCATGACAATTTGTTATATCCATATCATCTGCAAAAAGTGCAGACTTTTTCTGCCGAGGATTATGCTCCACGTTACAGATTTTATGACTGGTTTTTAAATAAGATCAACCAGAATATTTTGTTCCACTCATCCATCTTATTTACTGACGAAGCTGGATTTACAAGGAATGGTATAATTAATTTCCATAATAGTTATCTATGGGCAATGAAAATCCGCATGGAATAATACAATCTTGACATCAGCAATGACTTCCTATAAATGTCTCGGCAGGAATAATTGGTGATTTTTTATTGGTTCCGTAGTACTACCGAATCGATTACACGGCTTAACATATCTGGAGTTACAACCTTTATTAGAAGAAGTTCCAATTGAAACACGCCAGCGTATATGGTTTATGTATGACGGTGCTCTAGCTCACTTTAGACGAGAGATGAGGAAATACCTTAATGAAACGTTCCGAAACAAATAAATAGACCATGGAGGGCCAACAACATGGCCTCCTCGTTCCCCTGACCTTAATCTTTTGTATTATCACTTATGGGGGCACTTAAAAAACATAGTTTATTCCGTTGAAATTCCTGACGTGCAGATTCTTCCTCAAAGGGTTAAAATGAGATGTCGGCAAATTTGAGAGATGCCTGGTATTTTTGCACGAATAAGAGAATCCATT